>CM061136.1:65731276-65778981 GCA_030789695.1 Scilla litardierei
TAGACCAAAAAATCATATCAATTAATAAAAAGACAAAATTAGACCGAAAATGTAGAAAAATAGTCCCAATCTCATATATATCAACAAAAATGTCTGTTGGAAGCAGGAGATTGTCATCTTTAAGTGAAAAATAAGAGAAGACAAAATTAGGCTACAAAGGTCATATAATTTAATAAAAAGAGCCATATCTTCAATAAATTGTAGAAAATAGCCCCGGGCTTAGAAAAATCTACAAAAACGTCCGTTGGAACCGGGAGATCGCCATCTTCAACTGAAAAATAAGAGAAGACAGAATTAGGCTATAAATACCATATCAATCAATCTAAATATATTTTTCTTACAAAAAATGTAGAAAATAGCACAGAGCTCAGAAAAATCTGCAAAAATCTCCGTTGGACCCGGGAGATCGCCATCTTCATATGAAAAATATGAGAAGATAAAATTTGGCCAAAAAAATCATATTATTCAATAAAAAGATTCATATCTTCCAGAAAATTTAGAAAATAGCCTCTAATTCAAAAAAATCCTCAAAAATCTCCCAGCGAATCGTGCGAATGACATCTTCTACTAAAAAAATAACAGAATACTACAGTAGGCCAAATAATCATATCATTTAAAAAATAATTCATATCTTCCATAAAAAGAAGAAAAATAGCCCCAAGCTTACAAAATTACTAAATATGGTAAATCGCAATATTCAACTGAAAACATAAGAGAAGAAAAACGTAGAATATAAAAATCAGATCATTTAATAAAAAATTCATAACTTTTCGAATATGTAGAAAATTGCCCCGAGCTCAAAAAATCCACAGAAATCTCATTTGGAACCATCTAAAAAAAAGAGATGTCTTAGGTTATAAAAATCATATCATTTAATATAAAAATTGATATTATGCAAAAAATAATAGAAAATAGCTCGGAGCACAAAAAAATCCGCACAAATGTCCATTGAAACTGGGAGATTGCCATTTTTCAAATTAAAAAGAGAGAAGACAAAATTAGGCCAAAAATCATATCATTTAGTAAAAAGGTACATAACTTCCAGAAAATGTAGAAAAATCAGCGAAAATGTCTGTTGAAACCGGGAGATCGCCATTTTCAGCTAAAAAAATAAGAGCATACAAACGTAGGCTATAAAAATCGTATTATTTAATGAAAATTTCTATATCTTCCATAAAATGTACAAAATAGCACCGAGCTCAAAAAGTACGCAAAAATGTCTGTTGGAACCGAAAGATCGCTATCTTCAATTGAAAAATAAGAGAAAACAATATTAGGATAAAAATCATATCATTTAATAATAAGATCCATAACATTCCAAAAATGTAGAAAATAACTCGTAGCTCAGAAAAATCCGCAAAAAAATTTTTTGAAACCGGGAAATCGCCACCTTCATTTGAAAAAAAAATAAGAGATGAAAAAATTAGGTCAAAAAATCATATCATTTAATAAATATCCATATCTTCCTAAAAATGTTAAAATAGCCTCGAGCTCAGAGAAATAGACAAAAATGTCCTTTGAAACAGGGAGATCGTCAACTTTTCTTAAAAATAAGAAAAGACAAAATTAGGTTATAAAAATCATCTCATTTAATATAAAAGATTCAAATCATACATAAAATGTAGAAAATATATCGGAGCTCAGAAAAATCAAAAAAAAAATGTCCCTTGGAACCGTGGTATCGTCATCTTCAATTAAAAAATAAAAGCAGACAAAATTAGGTCAAAAATCATATCATTTAATAAAAAGATGCATATCTACCATAAAATGTAGAAAATATCACCAAGCTCAGAAAAATCCGCACAAATGTCCATTGGAACCGGGAGATCACAATATTCAACTAAAAAAGAGAAGACTAAATTAGGCCAAAAAAATCATATCATTTAATAAAAAGACCCATATCTTCCAGAAAATAGATTAAAAAGCCTAAAGCTAAGAAAAATCTGCAGATACGTCTGCTGGAACCGGGAGATCGCCATAGTCAACTGAAAAATATGAGAAGACAAAATTAGGCTACAATTATTTTCATTTAATAAAGAGATTATATCTTTAATAAAATGTACAAAATAAAATGGAGCTTAGAAAAATCCGGAAAAATGTCCGTTGGTATTGGGAGATCGCCATCTTCAATTGAAAAATAAGAGAATAAAAAATTAGGATATAAAAATCATATCATTTAATATATAGATTCTTATCTTTCAGAAAGTGTACAAAATAGCACCGAGCTCAGAAAAATCCGAAAAAATGTCCATTGGATTCGGAAGATCGCCATCTTCAACTTAAAAATAAATGAAGACAAAATTAGGCCAAAATATCATTTCATTTAATAAAATGATACAAATCTTCCAAAAAAGGTGGAAAATAGTCCGGAACTCAGAAAATTCCGCAAAAAAGTCCGTTGGAACCGGGAGATCGCCATCTTCAACTGAAAAAATAAGAGAAGAAAAAATTCTGTTAAAAATCATATCAGGTAATACAAAGATCTATAACATCCCGAAAATGGAGAAAATAGCCCTGAGCTCAGAAAAATCTAAAAAATGTCCGTTGGAACCAGGAGATCACCATCTTCAACTGAAAAATATGAGATGACAAAATTAGGTTATAAAAATCATAGCATTTAATATAAATAAATATCATAAATAAATATAGAAATAGCTCAGAGCTCAAAAAAATCCGAAAAATTGTTCGTTGGAACCGGGAGATCGCCATCTTGACCTGAAAAAAGAAGACAAAATTAGGCCAAATATCATATCATTTTATAAAAAAAAGCATCCACAAAATGTAGAAAATAGCACAGAGCTAAGAAAAATCCGCACAAATGTCTGTCGGAACTAGAAGATCGCAATATTCAACTAAAAAGAGAAGACAAAATTAGGCCAAAAATCATATCATTTAATAAAATGATTCATTTCTTCAAGAAAATGTAGAAAAAAGCCCTAAGCTAAGAAAAATCTGCAACAATGTCCGTTGGAACCGGGTGATGCCATATTCAACTGAAAAATATGAGAAGACAAAATTAGGCTACAGAAATCTTGTCATTTTATACAGAAATCCATATCTTTAATAAAATATAGAAAATAGCCTGGAACTAAGAAAAATCCACAAAAATATCCGTTGGAACTAGGAGATCGACATCTTCAACTGAAAAAAAGAGAAGAAAAAAATTAGGATATAAAAATTATATCATTTAATATAAATATTCTTATCCTCTAGAAAGTGTACAAAATAGCCTCGAGCTCAGAAAAATCCGTAAAATGTCTGTTGGAACGGAGAGATTGTCATCTTCAACGAAAGTATAAGAGAAGTATAAATTAGGCCAAAATATCATATCATTTAATAAAATGATACATATCTTCCAAAAACGTGGAAAATAGCGATAAGCTTAGAAAAATCCGTAAAAATGTTCGTTGGAACCGAGAGATCGCCAGCTTCAACCGAATATAAGAGAAGACAAAATTAGGCCAAATATCATTTCATTGCATAATGATACGTACTTTCCGAAAAAGTGTGCAAAAGCACGGAGCTCAGAAAAATACGCAAAAATGTCCGTTGGAACCGGGAGATCGCCATCTTCAACTGGAATATCAGAGAAGCAAAATTAGGCAAAAAAATCATATCATTTAATAAAAGGATCGTTATCTTCAACTTGAAAAGAGAAGACAAATTTAGGCTATAAAAATTATAACAATTAATAAAAAGATCCATATCTTTTAGAAAATGTAGAAAATAGCACCAAGCTCAGGAAATGATGTATAAAAATCTTATCAGTTGAGGATGGCGATATTCCAGCTGCAACGGACATTTTTATAGATGAAGAAGGGGATTTCCCGGTTTCGAATTTTGTCTTCTCTTATATTTCAATTGAAGATGGCGATTTCCCGATTTCAACAGACATTTTTGGCCTAATTTTGTTTTCTCTGATATCATTTAACAAAATGGTCCATATCTTCCAGAAAATTTGAAAAATAGCCGGGAGCTCAGAAAAATATGCAAAAATGTCCGTTGGGGCCGAGAGATCGCCATCTTCAATCAAAATATAAGTGAAGACAAAATAAGGCCAAAAACTTATCATTTAATAAAAAGATCGCCATCATCAACTGGAAAATAAGAGAAGACAAAATTAGGCAAAAAAATCATATCAATTAATATAAAGATAATTATCTTCCAAAAAATAAAGAAAATAGTCTTGACCTGAGAAAACCACGCAAAAATTTCCGTTGGAAACGGGAGATCGCCCTCTTCAACTAAAAAAATAAGAGAAGACAAAATTAGGCCCTAAAAATCATATCATTTAATAAAAAGATCCATATCTTACAGAAAATGTAGAAAATAGCGCAGAGCTTAGAAAATCTGCAAAAATTTCCGTTGGAACCTGGAGACCGCCATCTTCATCTAAAAAATAAGAGAAGGCAAAATTATGCCATAAAATCATATCATTTAATTTAAAGATCCACATCTTACAGAAAATCTAGCAAATAGCATATAGCTAAGAAAATTACACAAAAACTTTCGATGGAACCGGGAGATCGCCATATTCAACTGAAAAATAAGAGAAAAAAATTAGTCTATAAAAAATATTATCATCTAATAAAAAGATCCATATCTTAAATAAACTGTAGAACATAGTTTCGAGTTTAGAAAAATCCTCAAAATGGTCGTTGGAACAAGGAGATCGACATCTTCAACTAAAAAAATCAGAGAAGATAAAATTAGTATATAAAAATCATATCATTTAAGATAAAGATTCATATCTTACAGAAAATTTAGAAAACAGCCCGGACCTTAGCAAAGTCGAAAAAAAGTCAGTTGGAACCAGGTGATCGCTATCTTCAATGAAAAAAATATGAGAAGACAAAATTAGGCCTAAAAATCATATCATTGAATAAAAAGATCTATAACTTCCCGAAAATGTAGAAAAATAGTGACAAGCCATAAAAGGCCGCAAAATATCTGTTAGAACCGAAAAATCGCCATCTTTAACTGAAAAATAAGAGAAGACAAAATTTGGCAATAAATATCATATCACTTATTATAAAAATCCATACCTTCCAGAAAATTTAGAATATAGCACGGATCTTAGAAAAATCCGCACAAATGTCCGTTGGAAATAGGATATCGCCATCTTTAACTAAAAAGGGAGGACAAAATTAGGCCAAAAATCATATCATTTAATAGAAAGATCCATAACTTCCCGAAAATGTAGAAAAATAGTCCCAAGTTCGGAAATATCAGCAAAAATGTACGTTGGAAGCGGGAGATCGACAACATCAAGTAAAAAATAAGAGAAGACAAAATGAGGTTAAAAATCATATCATTTAATAAAAAGAGCCAAATCTTCAATAAAATGTAGAAAATATCTCGAGCATAGAAAAATCGGCAAAAATGTCCGTTAAAACCGAGAGATCACCATTTTCAACTGAAAAAAATAAGAGAATGCAAAATTAGGTTATAAAAATCATATTATTTAATCTAAAGAAATATATCTTACAAAAATGTAGAAAATAGCCTGAAGCTCAGAAAAATCCGCAAAATGTCCGTTGGACCGGGAGATCGCCATCTTCATCTAAAAATATGAGAAAATAAAATTAGGCCAAAAATCATATGTTTCATAAAATGTAAAAAATTGCCTCAAGGTCAAGAAAATCCATAACAATCTCCGTTGGAACCGACAGAACACAATTTTAAACTGAAAAATAAGAGAAGACAACATTAGGCCAAAAAATCATATCATTTAATAGAATGATCCATATCTTCCATTAAATGAAGAAAAATAGCCCCAAGCTAACAAAACCAGTAAAAATGTCGGTCGGAACCGGTAAATCCTATTATTCAACTGAAAAAATAAGAGAAGAAAAACGTAGGATATAAAAATCATTTCATTGAACAAAAAAATTCATATCTTCCATAAAATGTAGAAAATAGCACCGAGCCTCAAAAAATCTACAAAAATTTTCGTTGGAACCGGAAGATTGCCAACTTGAACTGAAAAATAAGAGTGGACAAAATTAGGCCACTAGTCATAACATTTAATAAAAATATCTATATCTTTAAGAAAATTTAGAAAATACTCGAGAGGCCAGAATAATCTGCAATAATGTCAGTATGAACCGGGAAATCGCCATCTTCAACTGAAATATAAGAGAAGAAAAAATTAAGCCAAAATATCATATCATATCATTTAATAAAATGATACATATCTTCCAAAAACGTGGAAAATAGCTATGAGCTTAGAAAAATCCGAAAAAATATCCGTTGGAACCGAGAGATCGTCATCTTCAACTGAAATATAAGACAAGACAAAATTAGGCCAAATATCATATCATTGCATAATGATACGTACTTTCCAAAAAAGTGGGGAAAAGCCCGAAGCTCAGAAAAATATGCAACAATGTCCGTTGGAACCGGGAGATCGCCATCTTCAAGTGGAATATAAGAGAAGATAAAATTAGGCAAAAAAAATAATATCATTTAATAAAAAGATCGCTATCTTCAACTTGGAAATGATAGAAGACAAATTTAAGCTATAAAAATCATATCAATAATAAAAAGATCCATATCTTTCATAAAATGTAGAAAATAGCACCAAGCTCATGAAATGATGTATAAAAATGTTATCAGTTGAAGATGACGATAGTCTGGCTGCAACAGACATTTTTATAAATGAAGAAGGGGATTTCCCGGTTCTGAATTTTGTCTTCTCTTATATTTCATTTGAAGATGGAGATTTCCCGGTTTCAATGGACATTTTTGGCCTAATTTTGTCTTCTCTGATATCATTTAACAAAACAATCCATATCTTCCAGAAAATGTGAAAAATAGCCCGGAGCTCAAAAAAATCTGCAAAAATGTCAGTTGGAACCGGGAGATTGCCATCTTCAAGTGAAAAGTAAGAGAAGACCAAATTTGGTTAAAAATCATATAAATTAAAAAAGAGCCATATCTTTAATAAAATATAGAAAATAACCTCGAGCATAGAAAAATCTGCAAAAATGTCTGTTGGAACCGAGAAATCGCCATTTTCAACTGAAAAAAATAAGAGAAGACAAAATTAGGTTATAAAAATCATATCATTTAATTTAAAGAAATATATCTTACAAAAATGTAGAAAATAGCCCAGAGCTCAGAAAAATCCGCAAAATGTCCGTTGTAACCGGGAGATCGTCTTCTTCATCTGAAATATATGAGAAGATAAAATTAGGCCAAAAATCATATTATTTAATAGAAAGATTCATATCTTTTCGAAAATGTAAAAAATTGCCTCAAAGTAAAAAAATCCACAAAAATGTCCGTTGGAACCGTGAAAACACAATTTTAAACAGAAAAAAGAAGACAACATTAAGCCAAAAAATCATATTATTTAATAAAATGATCCATATCTTCCATAAAATGAAGAAAAATAGCCCCAAGCTAACAAAAATCAGTTAAAATGTCTGCTGGAACCGGCAGATCATAATTTTCAACTGAAAAAAATACGAGAAAAAAACGTAGGATATAAAAATCATATCATGTAACAAAAAATTCATATCTTCCATAAAATGTAGAAATAGCACCGAGCTTCAAAAAATCTGCAAAAATTTTTATTGGAATCGGAAGATCGCCAACTTGAACTGAAAAATAAGAGTAAACAAAATTAGGCCAAAAATCATATAGTTTAATAAAAATATCCATATCTTCAAGAAAATTTAGAAAATACCCGCGAGGTCAGAGAAAACAAAATTAGGCAAAAAATCAGATCATTTAATAAAAAGATTCATATATACAATAAAATATAGAAAATATCCCTAGCATAGAAAAATCCCCAAAAAATACCCATTGGAACATGGAGATCGCCATATTCAACTAAAAAATTAAGAGAAGATAAATTTAGGCCAAAATTGTATCATTTAATAAAATAATCCATATATTCCAAAAAATGCAGAAAATAGCCCCGAGCTCAAAAAAATCCGCGAAAATGTCCGTTGGAATAGAGAGATTGCAATCTTCAACTGAAAATAAGAGACGACAAAATTAGGCTATAAAAATCAAATCTTTTACTTTAAAGAAATATATCTTACAAAAAATTTAGAAATTAGCCAGAAGCTCAGAAAAAATCACAAAAATGTCTGTTGGAACCGAAAGATCGTCATCTTAATTTGAAAAATAAGAGTAGACAAAATTAGGCTTAAATCAAATTATATAATAAAAAGATCCATATCTTCCAGAAAACATAGAAAGTAGCCTCTAGGTCAAAACAAACCCACAAAAATATCCTTTGGAACCGAGATAATGCCATCTTCAACTGATAAATTAGAGAAGACAAAATTGGGCCCAAAAAATCATTGTATAAAATGGTCCATATCTTCCATAAAATGCAGAAAAAATGTCAGTTGGAACCCAGAGATCGCCATCTTCATCTGAAAAATACGAAAAGGCAAAATTAGGCCAAAAATCATATTATTTGTTAAAAGATTAATTACTTCCAGAAAATATAGAAAATAGCTTCTAGTTAAAAAAATCCGCAAAAATGTCTATTGGAACCGAAAGAATGCCATCTTAAACTGAAAAATAAGAGAAGACAAAAATTTGAAAAAAAATCTTATTATTTAATTAAATAGTCCATATCTTCTATTAAATATAGAAAAATAGCAACTGGTAAGAAAAATCAGTAAAAATGTCTGTTGGAACCGGTAGATCGCCGTATTCAACTAAAAAATAAGAGAAAAATAAATAAAGGATATAAAAATTACATCATTTAATAAAAATATCCATATCTTACATAAAATGTCAAAAATAGCACCAAGCTGCGAAAAATCCACAAAAAAGTCCGTTGGAACCGGCAAATCGCCATCTTCAACTGAAAAATAAGAGAAGACAAAATTATGCCAAAAATCAAATCATTTAATAAAAAGAAGCATAACTTCTAGAAAATTTAGAAAATAGCTCAAGGTCAGAATAATTCGCTAAAATGTCCGTTGGAACCGGGAGATCGCCATCTTAAACTTGAAAAAAGAGAAGACAAAATTAGGCCAAAAATCATATCATCATTAAAAATACATATCTTATAGAAAATGTAAACAAATAGTCCCAAGCTAAGAAAAGGCTGCAAAAATATCTGTTGGATCAGGTAGATCGCTTCCTTCTTTGAAAAAATAAGAGAAGAAAAATGTAGGCTATAAAAAGCATGTCATTTAATAAAAAGATACATATCTTCCAGAAAATGTAGAAAATAGCACCGAGCTTAGAAAAATCCGCAAAAATATCAGTTGGAACCGGGAGGTCGCCATCTTCAACTTAAAAAAATAAGAGAATGTAAAATTCGACCAAAAAATCAAATCATTTGATAAAAAGATCCATATCTTCCAAAAATTTAGAAAATAGTACTGAGGTCAGAATAATCCGCAAAAATGTCCGTTGGAACCGGTAGCTCGCCATATTCAACTGAAAAAATAAGAGAAGACAAACAATGGATGTAAAAATTATTTTATTTATAAAAAGATCCATAACTTCCCGAAAATATAGAAAAATAGACCCGAACTCAGAAAAATCCGCAAAAATGACCATTGAAACTGGGAGATAGCCATCTTCAACTGAAAATTAATCGAAGACAAATTAGGCTATAAATCATATCATTTAATATTAAGATCCATATAAAATAGAAAAAGTAGAAAATAGTCCGGAGCTCAAAAACATCTGCACAAAATGTAAATTTGAAACGGGAGATCGCCATCATCAATTGAAAAAAGAGAAGGCAAAATTGGGCTTAAAAATCATATCATTTAATAAAAATATGCATATCTTCTAGGAAAGGAAGAAAAACAGTCCAAGCTAAGAAAAACCTGCAAAAAGTTCCGTTGAAACAGGTAGATCGCCATCTGCAATTGAAGAAAAATAAGAGAAGAATTTGCATGCTATAAAAATCATATCATTTAATAAAAAGATTCTCTTCTTTCATAAAATATAGAAAATAGCACTGAGCTCATAAAAATCCGCAAAAATGTCCATTGGAACTGGGAGATCACCATCTTTAATAGAAAAATAAGGGAAGACAAAATTAGGCCAAAAAGATAAATCATTTAATAAAACGAAACATATATTCCAGAAAAATTAGAAAATATCCCATAGGCCAGAATAATGCGCAAAAATGTCCGTTGGAACCGAAGGATCGCCATCTTCAACTAAAAATAAGAGAAGTTAAAATTTGACCATAAAATCATTTCATTTAATATAAAGATTCATATCTTCTAGAATATGTAAAAAATAGTGTGGAGCTCAGAAAAATCCTCGAAAATTCCGTTGGAATCGGGAGATCACCATCTTCTATTGAGAAAAATAAAAGAAGACAAATGTAGGCTATAAAATATCATTTAATAAAAATTTATATATCTTACAGAAAATGTAGAAAATAGCACCGATCACAATAAATCCGCAAAAATGATTGTTGGAACCTGGAGATCACCTTCTTCAAATGAGAAATAAGAGAAGAGAAAATTAAGCTATAAAAATCATATCAATTAATATAAAGATCCATATCTTACAGAAAATGTAGAAAATATCCCGGAGCTCAGAAAAATCCGCAAAAATGTTCGTTGGAACCAGGAGATCGTCATCTTCATCTGAAAAATATAGAAGATAAAATTAGGCCAAAAATCATATCATTTCATAAAAAGATACATATCTTCCAGAAAATGTAGAAAAACAATCTCAAGTTAAGAAAAATCCATAAAAACGTCCATTGGAACTGGGAGATCGCCATCTTCAACTGAAAAATAAGAGAAAACAAACGCAGTCTATTAAAATCAAATAATTTATAAAAATGTAGAAAATAGCACTGAGCTTATAAAAATCTGTAAAAATGACCGTTGGAATCAGGAGATCGCCATCTTCAACTAAAAAATAAAAGAAGACAAAATTAGGCCAAAAAATAATATCATTTAATAAAAAGATCCATAACTTCTCGAAAATATAGAAAAATAGTACCGAGCTCAGAAAAATCCACAAAAATGCCACTTGAAACCTGGAGAACGCCATCTTAAACTGAAAAATAAGTGATGACAAAATTAGGTTATAAAAATCATATCATTTAATATAGAGATTCATATTATACAAAACATATAGAAAATAGCTCGTAGCTCGAAATAAATCCGCACAAATATCCATTTGCACTAGGAGATCGCAATCTTCAAAGTAAAAAAGAGCAGGCAAAATTTGGCCAAAAATCATATCATTTCATAAAAAGATACATTTCTTCAAGAAAATGTAGAAAAATAGTCTCAAGCTAAGAAATATCTGCAAAAATGTCCGTTGGAACCGAGAGATCGCATCTTCAACTGAAAAAAAATAAGAGAAGACAAATGTAGGCTACAAAAATCATATTATTTAATAAAAAGTTCTATATCTTCCACAAAATGTAGAAAATAGCATCGAGCTCAAAAAATACGCAAAAATATGCGTTGGAACCGGGAAATCACCATCTTCAACTGAAAAAATAAGAAAATACAAACTTAGGCTTTAAAATCATATCATTTAATAAAAAATACAAAACTTTTCGAAAATTTAGAAAATAGCACTGAGCTCAGAAAAATCCGCAAAAAATGTTCGTTGAAACTGAGAGATCGCCAAATTCAACTGAAAAAATAAGAGAAGAAAAAATTAGGTCAAAAAATCATATCATTTAATAAAAAGATCCATTACTTCCCAAAATGTAGAAAAATAGCATTGAGCTCAGAAAAAAGGGTTAAAATGTCCTTTAGAACCGCGGGATCGCCATCTTCAACTTAATAATAAGAGAAGACAAAATTAGGATATAAAAATCATATCATTTAATATAAAGATACATATCATCCATAAAATGCTGAAAATGGCTAGGAGTTCAGAGAAATCCGAAAAAATGCCCGTTGTAACCGGAAAATCACCATCATTAACTGGAAAATAAGAGAAGACAAAATTATGCCAAAAAATCATCTCATTTAATAAAAGATACATATCTACCATAATATGTAGAAAATAGCACTGAGCTCAGGAAAAACGCATAAATGTCCGTTGGAACCGTGAGATCGCCATCTTTAACTGAAAAAAGAGAAGGCAACATTAGGCCAAAAAAATCATATCATTTAATAAAAATATTCATATCTTCCAGAAAATGTTGAAAAAAATCCCAAAGCTAAGAAATATTCGTAAAATTGTCTGTTGGAACCTGGAGATCGACATCTTCAACTAAAAAATATGAGAAGACAAAATTAGGCTATAAAAGTCTTGTCATTTAATAAAATATCCATATCTTCAATAAAATGTAGAAAATAGCCTGGAGCTCAGAATACTCTGCAAAAATGTTCGTTGGAATATGGAGATCGCCGTCTTCAACTGAAAAATAAGAGAAGAAAAAATTAGGATATAAAAAATCATATCATTTGATATAAAGATTCTTATCTTCCAGAAAGTGTAGAAAATAGCCCCGACCTCAGAAAAATCTGCAAAAATGTCCGTTGGAACCGGGAGATTTCCATCTTCAACTGGAATATAAGTGATGTGAAACCAGAGAGGTGTCCCGATCTTCACGGCGTAGGTTATTCAAGGAAATCAAAATAAACTGAAAAAGAAGGATATGAGCACACACTCCAGCCTGAGAGAAAGGAAAAAAGGATTCATAAGCTCTAAATAAAGATGGTTCACTGACCTGACAAATGCAAATAGCCAACCAATGTTATAGGAACACAACCTGCTACTTAGACTACTTCCCCAACCACGAACACGAGTTTAAAAAATCCACACAACAAAATGCTTTGGTTGAAGCACAAATTGGGGGCTTTTGCGAATTTGGGTCACCAATCTTAAAAGGAAGATTGACAAGCCAATGTTTCACAAGAGCTAAAGAAGATATAAAAACTCTCACAATTTGAGAAGAACACTAAATTCTGAATTGATAATCTGATTTATTGATGCTTGTTACAAAGGATTACATGCTCTATTTATAGGTAGAGCTTGGAAGCTTAAAAGACTTTCTAATTAAGGACAACGAATGGCTTTTGGTAGCCCATTAATCATCATAATGACCTGGAATAAGTAAAAGACATATAAATGTGACCTAGGAAATGTTGGGGGATGTATGCACTCAGTTCATTTGTATTGGATGCAAATGAAATTTATAAGTCGCAAAGAGTTTGCGATATAAATTTAGAACAGTAAGGATGTGGGATTTTGCATATGATGCAAAAGAGAATTAAATATGTCGTAAAATTTTTACGAAAATATTTAATATAATAAACACGGTGAAACGGTTACCTGGATGATGGGATCATCCTGGTCTAAACACAGGTTCAAACCGCGTCAAAAACGGACTCCAAATGTACGAATTTAGCCCAGGTTGGGCATTACACGTTGGGTTCTTGCTAAGAGGGCACCCGACTTGCCTGGCAAGCAGGCACCCGCACCCACTAAAGGAGCGAGCACCCGAGCCTGCAGGCAGCGGGCGGGGGCCCGCTCGCCCGTGCCAGTGCGTGCGCGGGCACAGCACGCGCCCAGCGCGGGCGCACGCTTCGCACGCGCCTGCGGGGCATGTGCTGGGTGCGTGCCTTGCTGGTGTGCACTGGCTAGGTGGGGCCCATGCCATGGGCCCCATGCTTGGGTTGCAAATCTTAGCTGGAATGGAGGCTGTGTTTTTGGAAATGCATGGTTTTGGGATATCTTTGGACCCATGTTTGAAGGGTCAAACAGACTCAGAATGGAGTGTCGTTTCTTCTTACGCGTTCACCGTTTAACTCTCTTCGATTTGATTGGTTGTATCACTTGCGAAGCTCAACAGTGAGGGAGGAAAAATTCGCTGAAGTTTGGCCTTTGTGAAAGGCAAACTTTAATTAATTTTTTCTCCAAAATTTTTTAGTCCAACTTCGGATATGAGAAGAGAGGAGGGGTCAGTCCCCTATATAAATAGGGGCATACTCCCCTCCTTGAAACTCGTCCCAAGCTCCAGATCTGAGTAGCACCATTAAATGTGAGCAAGTTTGGATCTGAGCTTAAATTAAATATTCTTTTTCTTAAATTTCTTCATTGCTCCTATTCGAGCTCTAGCAAAGCTACGAAGGAGCTTGGATCGGATCCGAAATCTTGACAGAGGATTCATTCAAGGTGAAATCTTCTTCGATGCATGGTTGGCGCAGCGAAAAGGGTGTTACTCGCCTCAGGATGTGGTGCGGTTCGGGAAGCGGTTCGGATCGGAACGCAGAGCAGCTCGGGACGCAGTTCAGCTTGGGAGAAGTGACGCGGGGCCAAAGAAATGTTGCTTAAACTACGCTTTATATTCGACGGAAACGAAGTGATAGGTATGTAGTTTAAATTAAACATGTGTTTATAAATTGCAAATGTTAGATAGATCTATCCTTAGGGGTTGGTCAGACCCAACCCCAGGATAGTAGAGATTTTGGCTAGGGGTTATTCCATTTAGGACTTTGATTTAAAATTGTTTTAAGTCGGTTTTTCTGCTGCTATTTTGATAACTTCATCCGACAGACTTAGACTAGACGTTGTATTTATGGCCCTAAGTACCCAGAAAACCCAACAGTGGTATCAAAGCCTTGTCACTTGATCTATGATTTGCATTTATAAAAGTATGTGATACATCATGTTTCTCCATCATATGGAAGTTTTATTTAAACTTTAAAAATGTCGTTTTAAAGCAACATTTTTTATTTTCGAAAATTGTTTTCGAAAATTAAATTTAATTTTATTTTAAAATTAAATCTTTAAAATTATGCCATAATTTTTGATGTAACTTAAAATTATGAGATAAAATTTAAGTTACATGTTTAGCAAGAAACTTTTATGAGATAAATTTTAATTGCTTTGTTATACTTAGCTAAATTGTTTAGTTGATAATGGTTATATTAGTTTTATAGATTATGTGATAATTCAAGAAAAACTATTAGGATAGCCATTAAAGTCTTTCATAAAATTATAAGATAATTTTTTGATGGACAAGCTATGATTTAAAAATTGTTACAACATATTAAATTCCAGTTTAGGGTAGCACTCTCTAAATTATTATTTTAATTGTTCTAATAATAATTTCGAACAAAAGGCTATGATTTAAATTGTTACAACTTGAATTTTAAATGCTTAATACATGATTAGGATAACACCAAATAATCCTTATAGTTGATAAGGACATTAATAAAAGTTATTAACCAATCCTAATAATTTCGAATTTTAGGATTCAACTAGTTGATAGGATTAACTAGTTTTAATGAATCCAATTTTAATCGATGGGACACATATGAATAATAAGTTTCCTTCAATAGACCATAATCCAGTCTAGTGTTTTTTGACTAGTGTTGTGATCACCCTAGCTCGACTTGGGATAGTGATCCTGGCCTAGCCAAATCCCTAGCTGTGTTCCGCTGGACCGCAAGGATGCGAATTATGATTATGTGACATCGTCGATTATATCTAGTCAATTACGTTAAAAATCCTCTTCAAGATTAGCCGTAACCCTCCTTATTTTAGAGATTGGCAACTATAGGTTCTTTGTTATACTTGTTGAGCACACTCAAGCTATGTCATAGATACTTTTGGGCATAATAATTAATAAAAAGATCCATATCTTTCATAAAATGTAGAAAATAGTACCAAGCTCAAAAAATGATTTATAAAATCTTATCAGTTGAAGACGACGATATTCCGGTTACAACGGACATTTTATAGATGAAGATGACGATTTTCCAGCTTCGAATTTTGTATTCTCTTATATTTCAGTTGGAGATGGTGATTTCCCGGTTTCAACGAACATTTTTTGGCTTAACTTTGTCTTCTCTGATATCATTTAACAAATTATCCATATGTTCCAGAAAATGTGAAAACCAGCCCGAAGCTCAAAAAATCCGCAAAAATGCCCGTTAGAACCGGTAGATCGACATCTTCAACCGAATATAAGAGAAGACAAAATAAGGCCAAAAATCATATCATTTAATAAAAAGATCGCCATCATCAACTGGAAAATAAGAAAAGACAAAATTAGGCAACAAAATTCATATCAAAATATATAAAGATCATTATATTCCAGAAAATATAGAAAATAGCCTTGAGCTCAGAAAATACGCAAAAATTCTGTTGGAAACATGAGATCAACATCTTCAACTGAAAAAATAAGAGAAGAAAAAATTAGGCCATAAAAATCATATCATTTAATATATAGATCCACTTACAAAAAATATAGAAAATAGCCCAGAGCTCAAAAAATCCGTATAAAAGTCAGTTGGAACCGGGAGATCGACATCTTCAACTGAAAAATATGAGAAGACAAAATTAGGTCATAAAATCATATCATTTAATACAAAGATCCATATCTAATAGAAAAGTAGAAAATAGCATGGAGCTCAGAAAATTCCGCAAAAAATTTTCGTTGGAACCGGGAGATCGCCATATTCAAGTGAAAAATTAAGAGAACACAATTTAGTCTATAAAAATCATATCATTTAATTAAAAGAGTCATATCTTCAATAAACTGTAGAGAATAGTCCCCTGTTTAGAAAAATCCGCAAAAATGGTCGTTGGAACCAGGAGATCAACATCATCAACTGATAAATCAGAGAAGACAAAATTAGACCATAAATGTTATGAATCAACTACTGGGGGAGGAACCCCCAGCCCTTTATTTATAGGCATGGTAGGAGAGTAGAAAGATAGAATACATAGATATGGGCGTATCTCTAAGATACCCGCAATCCTAACCAACTCTAGTTATTTCCATTCACAACACTCCCCCTTATTCAGCCATAGGTGTGGACTCTGCTCAAGAGTACTTCGAAATTCTGAGCGTAATAAGAGTCTCGCATGGGGTGGATACTTCAAGATCCTGAGTTGGTGAGGTTTGCCTCTTAAAATCTTTAGCTATGGAACACCCTGTGGGAGAAACCATAGTTAAGGAAAAAGAGTACAAACGCTCTTTAACTCCCCTTGATTTGTACAAGTGACTCTGCACATCAATACTTCTGGATTCTGAGCGTCACAGAGGGGTGGATACTTCAGGATCCAGAGTTGATATGATTTGCCTCGTTAAAACCTTTGGCTATGGAAAACCCAGTGGGAAAAACCATAGCTAAGGGAAAAGAGTACAAATTTCCTCAACTCCCTCTGATCTGTAAAAGCTCTTAGGCTTTCAGATCTCTTAAGCTTATCTCATCACTCCTATTTACAACATTCCGAAAATATACACAGATTACAAAGTTATCACAATTAAGCAGCTGCTGAATCCAGAAACTCTGGAGAGGTATGCTAAGTATCGTCGCCTCTAATGTGGTCTTCAGACTATGTGGTCAGCTCCACAATACCAGCCTCTATCCCAATCGTCTCTGGGATGTGATATACCAGCAGGCGCCCTCAAATACACCATTGGTGTGGTGAGGATCTCAAGGATGATGTCGTCTTCATAAATTGCTTTGCAGTAGATGGCCATCCCACTGTGGGTACCCATTCTGTGATTTCTCAGTATAGGGACCAGACCTGTAACCTGCATTTGCATGAACATTGGAGGATGCTACTTCATATTGTAAGTCCAAAACTTTCGACCCTTGGAGGAAGCGCATAAGGCTTAGCTCCGGTCTAATGGCCCTTTTTAGGTGCCAACTATCTCTGGCTAATGAGTTTACTGCAATAACGATATCGGGACACGTGCAGTTAGCCAGGAGTGTCTGATTGCACTTAGATAAGGGACTTTAGGACCAGTTATATCCTCCCCTCTTCCAGCGATCAGAAGGGTTCTTTTTGTACATCCATTAAGTATACTACCGTAGGTGTACTTTGAATGAAAATGGTCCTTTTAATTTCTCCAATGCACTTCTGGGCGTTTGTAACAGGATTCTAGGAGCCATGACTTTATACTTGCCTAGGTCTTTTTATTTCATGTTTAAAAGTCAGGCTTGAACAGATGTTTCGATTTTCTCTTCAGGAGATCCGATGAGATTTTAATTGTTTACAACTGTGATCTCAAATCCTGCTCTTTGCTCAGATGCAAAGACAACCCTCAATAGGAATCATTGCTTTGTCAAGCGATTCTCTTGGTTGTGCATTTTCTTATTGTTTTTCTGCAATGGAATAGACGTCCCGAAGTCTATTCAGGCATGTAAGGAAATGTGGAAATTATCTTTACTAAGATATCCACGAAGTTAAGCCGTCACAACGTCCAATAACAGCATATCCAAAATTTTCCTTCGCCAAATTGTAAGGTATTCGCTTTTGATAACTTGGGGAGACTGATGCATCATTTATGAGACATTCTCATTATAATTTATTCGATCCCTAGTTTCAGCGAAATTTTCCTTGGGCTATAGGTTGTACCTTATAGCATACGATTTTGTATTTATTTTTCTTATGTGTGCAATACTTATTTTATCCACAGGTTTGACACCTTTTGGTGTCTGGACTTCAGGTCCGAACATTTCACGTTTCATAAGTGAGTCCAGCTCATCTTTTATTGCCCATTCCATAGTTGACCAATCTCTACATTTTCCTTCTAGCAACGGAGTATGGAACGATAATTTATAAACATCATCAGTTTTGTGATGTATATGGAAATATGATACGTGAATATAATTACCGACAATTTACGTTCTATCTATCCAACACCTCCCCTGTGCGTACAACATTTACTTCCAATTTCACTTTTTCCCGGCAGTTCCTCTGTAGTAGATTTCGGGAAGGGTGAGGGTGTGGATATGAGCTCATTGTCCTGTAGTAGTATTGTCTTAAGGTCTTTAGGAGTTTCTGTCCTTGGAGCCTGGTGGTCTGCCTCTTTTCTGTTGAGGATTAGCCACTACTGTTGCTGGTGGATTGCATCCATTCTCGGGGATGTCAATCCTAGCTAGAGTTTTTGCAACAGGGATGTGTAATCTGACAATCTTTTGGTTGAGTAAATGAGTTCGGTAAGTGGTGAACATTGTTCTGTGGAGGATCTTCAGGATCACATCTTCACATTTGTTTTGTTACCGAATCATAGTGGGTCAAGCTTTTTGTATCCCACGTTATAATTTGCTTCGCGCCAGATTTTCCAGTATATGGGCCTATTTTGGGGAAACTCGTCTCATCGAAATCACAGTCTTCAAGATATGCCTTAAATGCGTCCCCTGTTTGGAGTTCTAGGTATCTTATAAGTGAGGGTGAGTCAAACCCTGTATGAATTCCTAGGCGATGTTGAGGACCGTTTTGGTCCTCTATGGTGCTACAATGGGGATTTAAACTGGGCGACCAAAGATTCTCAGATGAGAAATGTTCGGTGGAATTCCACATGCAAGTTGCATTGGAGACTCTAACCTCCAGTGGGTCTTTTATTTACGATGCAGCATGTAGAATTTGCATGTCCCCATGCATCCATCGGTAATCGGGATTTAATGGACGTTCAATCCAGTGGAGTCTACTTATCAGTGACTCTGCCGACCCATTTTGGGTATGAACATGCGACACTATATGTTTATTTTCTATTCCCGTTGCTTGGCAGTACTCTTAAAATGACCAGGAGGTATATTTCCCAACATTAACCAGACTTATTTTCTATATTTTATTGTCTGGGAAATGTGCCAGTAACATTTTTATTTTTGTGCCAATAGCTTTGGAAAAGCTAAGTTGCGGGTCTGTAGTAGACACACATACGAATATTTTGAGGATGCATTTATCAGTACAATGAAGTACTGAAATAGCCCACTAGGGAGGTGGATTTTATCCACATCTATCTCCTTATGTTCTTTTTGAGGAAGCGTTGAGATTCTTTTTCAACTTTTCGCAGAGATGGCCTTGTAATTGGTTTTCCCTTATAGCAAGGGATGCGAGGGAATTCTCCCTTCTGAAGAATCTTCTGGTTCTTTAAGTCATACCTATAGGATAAGATGTGGTGCATCATCACTGATCCAGGGTAGCCAAGTCTATCATGCCAGAGTAAAAACTTGGCTGATGTCGGGCACTTCAGGTGCTCCATTTAATTCCGCTTCCTTTCTCTAAATCTTTGTATGGTAGAGGCTTGTAAGGATATCAAAACATTCAAGTATGGATTTTACTCCTTTTTCTTGAGACGTTACATACAGTAATTTGTTTTTCATTTACATTTGCTGTTTCCAAATGGAATTCGTTGAAACAGATGTCCTTAGAACTTAGAAAGTTTCTTTTGGAATTCGGAGAGATTAGTGCATCCTTTTGTTTCTGTGTCATTTGGGGGGGAACAGTGTTGCATTCCCTGGATCTTCCATATGGACCTGATATTGGGCTTTGTATTGAAAAATCGTACGTGTTTATTGTCTACTAATCATTCATGAGAGCAGTTTCATCTATTAAAAGATGAATCGTATAGACACATGCATATTCAGATAAACATTTTTATTCAAAACAGATTACGTAATTCAAATGCTCTCATAATATGAAATGTTCTAAACAATTTGCTAAGATAAAAATAGAAGGCTAATCAAGAAGGTCATCATGTTCGAAGTAGTCAGCTGTAAACTTGAGTGGAGCATCAGATGTCATCAGGTTTGTTTCACCTTTTATTTTTCTTGTTCTCTTTATACAAATCCTGGAGAAGCTGCGGAGTTCTGCACACTATGGACCAGTGGCCTTTCATGCCACAGCTAAGACACTGGTCTTCCAATTCACTCTTGGGTGGGGGTGCATCATCTCTATTTTTGTCATTTCTGCGCCAGGTGAACTTCTGCTTACTTTCTTTTCTTCATTGCTAGACTTGGCCCCTAACCCTTTTGTTCTGTCCCCCTTTCTGTGGTCTTTCTTTTCGTTTATTATCACTCTTCTTTCGAGAAGAAGAGGCATTATGAGATCCTGGAAGGGGGGCAGTGCCAGGGGCGCATGTTGTGAGTGGCGAGGAGAAGCTCTCTGTTTTGTTCAGCCATAAGTAAACATGACAACAGCTCAGAATACTTGGTGAACTTTCGTTCACAGTATTGCTGCATTAGTATCGTATCTTTCTCATGGAAAGACGTGTACGTCTTTTCCAGCATGCGATCTTATGAGACTTTTTCACCACACAACTTCAGGCGTGAGGTGATGCTAAAAAGTGCTGAGTTGTACTCAGCAATGGACTTAAAGTCCTGTAGTCTCAGGTTCTCCCACTCATATTGTGCCTTTGGGAGTATAACATCTTTCTGATGTTTATACCTGTCCTCATGGGCAGCCCACAGCTCAAATGGATCTTCGACCGTAAGGTATTAAGCCTTAAGGGTCGTGTCCATATGGCGGCGAATATAGATAATGGCTTGCACCTTTTCTATATCGCTTGCATTTTCATTATTTGTCATAGCAGAAATAAGGGACTTAGCCCGCAGATGAAACTTTACATCGAGCTGACAGCTCAGATAGTTTCTGCTTGATGCATCCAGCACTTCGAAATTGACACTTGTAATTTTAGCCATTTTATCTAGCAGATAACAAATATGCATGAATTAATAATTTAAACATAAACATTTTCATGCGGAGGCAATTTTAATATGAATGGCTAATTGCGTGGATCGGCCAGTCCCACATAAATAATAGTCCAAAGTCCCATTACAGTCCATATTACAAAAATGAAAGCTTAAAAAATTACAACTTTGGAAACCTCTGTGGATCCCATATAAGATCTTCAGCTTCAATTGTGGCCTCCGTCTCCATAGAAAATGGTCTTCGGTCTTGGACATTTACAAAATTTCCTCACTACAATTTCTCTCAAAAGTAAAAGAAAAGTACAGAAAAATAAAATGTGGAACTTAAACAGCCAATCCAAAAACCACAATTACCCATCCATGCAGAAAATTTATGCTCATCAAACATTTTCATCAGACATTTTCATCACAGGCATCACGGGCATTTAATATTTGCAGAGATGGATAAACAATTTAATTACTTAATAATTATTGGACCACTGGGCAACGTCATACACCGTTAGGTTAAATGACTAACGGCAGAGCGGTCGCAGGATCTTCCTAATTATTAAGTTTAAATATAAAGCACAACCACGCATAAATTATCCACAGAATAAGCCAGTGATGCAAGGCATGTATACATGATTTTACAGAAGAAATCATTTAATGCAAGGGTTGTTAAAATTTGGGTTTGTCCAAAGAATTGGAAAAGAGCCCAATAATTAAACATGTTCTTCGTAAAAGGAAGAAGTTTTTCCTTTTTAAATTCATCCCTAATAACCCCCCAATGGTCCCCAATAATCCCTTATATGTCCACTTATTTCCCCATAATATACCGTGATTTTTCACGAATTTTTAGGCCCACAAACGCCTTTTTTAATTAATTTTTAGCCCAAAAAGCCTTTTAATGCTTATTTTGAGCCTTCGCCCCCCCCCCCTTTCTTTCTTTTTTTTCTTTTTTTTGAAGAAAAACTGGCTTGCGGGCTTGAAGCCCGCAGGTTGGCTACGGGCTTCAGGCCTGCAGTCAAATTTTTTTTTGAAACAAGGCCTGCGGGCCTGAGGCCCATAGTTTTCTTGCGGGCTTCAGGCCCGCAAGGCAGTAATAATTTTTTTTGAATCTGGGCTCGAGGCCCAGTAGGGTTTTGGGGCGACGGCTAGGGTTAACCGCCGCCACCCCCTTACAGCCGCCGGACGGTGGTGGGAGGGGTGGTGGTCGGCCGCCCCCTGCAGGGGGAGCGACGGTAGGGCGCCGGCCGTCGACCACTGCAGGGGGAGCGACGGCATGGGGCCGCCGCCTCCTGCCGCTGTCCCCCTGCGGGGGGTCGGCGGCAGGGCACCACCGTCCCCCTGCAGGGGGGTCGGCGACAGGGGGGAATGGCCGGCGGCTAGGCCGTCGGCGGGCATGGGTTAGTTTTTACACAAGAAAAACCCTAAAAATTTGATTTTTGGGATGAAAAATTCGTCGTTTTGGGCGATCTAGTGAATTCTCATATCGATCTTGGGAGATCTAGGGGTAGTACAATCATACGTATGATTAAAAATATCATTTTAGCGATTTTTACCTCTATATCCGTCCTCCGGATATATAGACGGTTGAACGAAGCCCTACGCGGATGACGACGCTCGATTGAGGAAGCCTTGCACCGTGCGCGTGGATCTCCTGTCTCCCTTCGCCTTCGCAACGAACGAAAAAAAAATTTTGTGGAAAATTTTCTAGAGGCTCGTGCTAATAACGTGTTATAAATCAACTACTGGGGGAGAAACCCCCAGCCCTTTATTTATAGGCATGGTAGAGAGTAGAAAGATAGAATACATAGATATGGGCGTATATCTAAGATACCCGCAATCCTAACCGACTCTGGTTATTTCCATTCACAACAATAAAAATGATATCATTTAATCTAAAGATTCATATCATACAAAAAATTTAGAAAATAGCCTGGAGCTCAGAAAAATACGCGAAAATGTCCGTTGGAATTGGGAGATCGCCATCTTCATCTGCAAAATAAGAGAAGAATAAGTTAGTCCTAGAAATCATATCATTCAATAAAATGATCCATATCTTCAACTATGAGAACGCCATCTTCAACTGAAAAATAAGAGAAAACAGCATTAGGCCAAAAAAATCATATCATTTAATATAATGATCCATATCTTCCGTAAAATGAATAAAAATAGCCCCAAGCTAACAAAAATCAGTAAAAATGTCTGCTGAAACCAGGAGATCGCAATATCAACTTAAAAATAAGAGAAGAAAAACATAGGAACTAAAAAGCATATCATTTAATAAAAAAATTCATATCTTACATAAAATGTAGAAAATAGCACCGAACTTCGAAAAATCTGCAAAAATATTCGTTGGAACCGGGAGATCACCATCTACAACCCAAAAAAAAGAGTAGACAAAATTAGGCTATAAAAATCCTATCATTTAATATAAAGATTCATATCTTACAGAAAATGTAGAAAATATCCCAGAGCTCAGAAAAATCTATAAAAATGTTCATTGGAACTGGGAGATCGTCATCTTTTTAAAAAATAAATTAAGCCAAAAATCATACATTATATTAAAAGATCCAATAATTCTGAAAATATAGAACAACAGACTCAAGCTTAAAAATCCGCAAAAAATGTCCATTGGAATCGGGAGATCGACATCTTCAACTAAAAAATAAGAGAAGACAAACGTAGGCTATAAACATCAGATCATTTATAGAAATATAGAAAATAACACCGAGCTTATAAAAATCCGTTGGAACAGGGAGATCGCCATCTTCAACTGAAAAATAAGAGAAGACAAAATTAGGCCAAAAATATTATCATTTAATAAAAAGATATATATCATCCAAAATTTTTGAAAATAGTCCCGAAGTCAGAATAATACGCAAAATGTCCTTTAGATACGGGAGATCGTAATCTTCAACTGAAAAAATAAAAGAAGACAAAATTAGGACAAAAAATCATATCATTTAATAAAACGATCCATAAGTTTTCAAAAATGTAGAAAATAGCTCCAAGCTTAGAAAAATCCGCAAAAATGTCCCTTGAAACATGGAGATCACCATCTTCAACTGAAAAATAAGAGATGACAAATTAGGTTATAAAAATCATATCATTTAATATAAAGATTCATATTGTACAAAAAATATAGAAAATAGTCTGGAGCACAAAAACATTCCGCACGAATATCCATTGGAACTGCGAGATCACCATCTTCAATTAAAAGACATAAGAGAATATAAACGTAGCTATAAAATAGCATTATTTAATAAAAAGTTATACATCTTCCTTAAAATGTAGAAAATTGAACCGAGCTCAAAAAATATGCAAAAATGTCTATTGGAACCGGAAGATCACCACCATCTTCAACTGAAAAATAAGTGAAGACAACATTAGGGTATAAAAATCATATCATTTAATATAAAGATTCTTATATTCCTGAAAGTGTACAAAATAGCCCCGAGCTCAGAAAAATCGGCAAGAATATCCGTTGGAACCGAGAGATCGTCATCTTCAACCAAAATATAAGAGAAGACAAAATTAGGCCAAAATATCATATCATTTAATAAAACAATCCATATTATCCAAAAAAAGTGGAAAATAGCACAGATCTCCAAAAATCCGAAAAAATGTCCGTAGGAACCGGGAGGTCGTGATCTTCAACCAAAATATAAGCAAAGACAAAATAAGGACAAGAAATCATGTCATTTAATAAAAATATCGCCATCATCAACCGAAAAATAAAAGAAGACAAAATTAGGCAACAAAAATTATGTTAATTAATATAAAAATCCTTATCTTCCAGAAAATATAGAAAATAGCCCCGACCATAGAAAAACATGCAAAAATTTCAGTTGGAAACGGTAGATCGCTCTATTCATCCGAAAAATAAGAGAAAAAAATTAGGCCATAAAAATCATATCATTTAACAAAAAGATCCATATCTTACGGAAAATGTAGAAAATAGCGCAGAGCTAAGAAAAATCCGCAAAAATGTCCACTGGAATCGGGAGACTGCCATCTTTATCTTAAAATGAGAGAAAACAACCATAAAAATCATAACATTTAATATAAAGATCCATATCTTACAGAAAATATAGAAAATAGCCCGGAGGTCATAAAATTCCGCAAAATTTTCTGCTGGAACCGGGAGATCGTCATATTCAACTGAAAAATAAGAGAAGAAAAATTTAATTAATAAAAATCATATCATTCAATAAAAAGATCCATATCTTCAATGAATTGTAGAAAATATTTCCGAGTTTAGAAAAATCCGCAAAAAATGGCCGTTAGATCAGGGAGGTCGACATCTTCAGCTAAAAAATCTGAGAAAACAAAATTAGGCAATAAAAATTATATCATTTAACATAAAGATTCATATATCATTGAAAATTTAGAAAATAGCTCGAAGCTCAAAAAAATCTGCAAATGTCAGTTAGAACCTGACGATCACCATCTTCAATGAAAAAATAAGAGAATACAAAATTAGGCCTAAAAATCATTTCATTTAATAAAAAGATCTATAACTTTCCAAAAATGTAGAAAAATTGTCCTGAGCTCAGAAATAGCCACAAAAATATACGTTGGAACCGGGAAATCGCCATCTTCAACTGAAAAATAAGAGAAAACAAATTTAGGCTATAAAAATCAAATCTTAATATAAAAATACATATCTTCCAGAAAATTTAGTAACTAGTTCGGATCTTAGAAAAATCCGCACAAATGTTTGTTGGAAATGGGAGATCGTCATCTTCAACTAAAAAAGAGAAGACAAAATTAGGCCATAAAATCATATCATTTAATAAAAAGATACATAACTTCCCAAAATGTAGAAAATAGTCCCAAGTTCAGGGATATTTGCAAAAATGTCTGTTGGAAGCGGGAGATCGACATCTTCAAAAGAAAAATAAGAGAAGCCAAAATTACGCTAAAAATCATACCATTTAATTAAAAGAGCTATATATTCTATAAAATGTAGAAAATAGCTCTAAGCTCAGAAAAATCTGCAAAAATGTCCAGTGGAACCAGGAGATCGCCATTTTCAACTGAAAAATAAGAGAAAACACAGTTCGCCTATAAAAATCATATCATTTAACCTAAAGACATTATATATCTTATAGAAATGTAGAAAATAGCTCGGAGCTCGGAAAAATCTGCAAAAATGTCCGATGGAACATGGAGATCACCATCTTCTTCTAAAAATATAAGAGATAAAATCAGGCCAAAGAATCATTTTATTTAATAAAAAGATCATTATCTTCCAGAAAATGTAGAAAATAGCCTTAAGGTCAAAAAAAATCCAAAAAGTCTCTGGTGGAACCGTGAGAACGACATCTTCAACTGAAAAAAGAGAAGACAACATTAGGCCAAAAAATCATATCATTTAATAAAATGATATATATCTTTCATAAAATGAAGAAAAAATTAACCCAAGCTAACAAAAATCAGCAAAAATGTCCGCTGGAACTAGTAGATCGCAATATTCAACTTAAAAAAATAAGGGAAGAAAAACAAAGGGTATAAAAATCATATCATTTAATAAAAAATTCATATCTTTCATAAAATGTAGAAAATAGCACTGAGCTTCCAAAAATCCGCAAAATTTTTCGTTGGAAACGGAAGATCGCCATCTTCAACAGAAAAATAAGATTAAACAAAATTAGGCCAAAAATCATATCATTTAATAAAAATAACCATATAATCAAGAAAATTTAGATAATAGCCCCGATGTCAGAATAATCTACAAAAATGTCCGTATGAACCGGGAGATTGCCATCTTCAACTGAAAAATAGGAGAATACAAATTTAGGCCAAATAATCATATCGTAAAAGACTCATAACTTCACAAAAAAGTAGAAAAATAGTCCCGAGCTCGAAAAAATCGACAAAAATGTCTGTTGGAACCGGGAGATTTCCATCTTCAACTGAAAAAAGAGAAGATAAAATTAGGCTAAAGATCATATCATTTAATAAAAAGATTCATATCTTCAATAAAATATAGAAAATAACCCGGAGCATAGAAAAACCCCCAAAAATACATGTTGGAACATGGAGATCGCTACATTCAACTAAATAATAAGAGAAGATAAAATTAGGCCAAAATGATATCATTTAATAAAATGATCCATATCTTCCAGAAAATGCAGAAAATAGCCTCGAGCTTAGAAAAATCCACAAAATGTCCATTGGAACAGAGAGATCGCTATCTTCAATTGAAAAATAAGGGAAAACAAAATTAGGCAAAAATTTAGAAAATAGCCAGTGGCTAAGAAAAACCGAGAGATCGCCATATATATCTTTAAAAAAATAAGAGAATGAAAAATTAAGCTTAAAAATCAAATTATATAAAAAAGATCCATATCTTCCACAAATGTAGAAAATATCATCTATGTTAAAAATTCTGCAAAAATATCCATCAGAATCGAGAGAACGCCATCTTCAACGGAAAAAATAAGAGAAGACAAAATTAGGCCAAAAAATCAAATCATTTGATAAAATGATCCAAATCTTTGATAAAATGTAGGAAAATTGTTTCGAACTTAGAAAATCTACAACAATGTCAGTTGGAACCTGGAGATCGCCATCTTCATCTGAAAAATATGAGAAGACAAAATTAGGCCCAAAAATCATATTATTTATTAAAAGATCCATATCTTCCAAAAATATAGAAATAGCATCTATGTCAACAAATTCGCAAAACTGTCCGTTGTAACCGGTGAATACCATCTTAAACTGAAATATAAGAGAAGACAAAATAAGGCCAAAAAATCATATCATTTAACAAAAAGATCATCATTATCAACTGGAAAATAAGATAAGATAAAATTAGGCAAAAAAATCAAATCAAAAAATATAAAGATCCTTATATTCCAGCAAATATAGAAAATTGCCCCGGGCTCAGAAAAATACACAAAAATTTTTGTTGGAAACGGGAGATCGCCATTTTCAACTGAAAAAATAAGAGAAGACAAAATTAGACCATAAAAATTATCTCATTTAATATATAGATCCCTATCTTACAGAAAATATAGAAAATAGCACGAAGATCTGAAAATTCCCCAAAAATTTCTGTTAAAACCAAGAGATCACTAGATTCAAGTGAAAAATAAGAGAAGACAAACTTAGACCATAAAAATCATATCATTAAAGAAAAAGATCCATATTTTCAATAAAATGTAGAAAATAGTTCCATATTTAGAAAAATCCACAAAAATAGTCGCTGAAACCGGGAGATCGACATCTTCAACTTAAAAATCAGAGATGAAAAAAATTAGGCCATAAAATAATATAATTTAAACCAAAGATTCGTATCTTACAGAAAAGTTCGAAAATAGCCTGGAGCTCAGAAAAATACGCGAAAATGTCCGTGGGAACCAGGAGATTTCCATCTTCATCTAAAAAATAAGAGAAGAGAAAATTAGGCCATAAAAATCATATCATTTAATACAAAAATCTGTATCTTACAGAATATGTAGAAAATATCATAAAGCTCAAAAAATTCTGCAAAAATTTCGGTTGGAACCGAAAGATCGCCATATTCAAGTGAAAAATAAGAGAAGACAAACTTAGTACATAAAAATCATATCATTAAATAAAAAGATCCTTATCTGCAATAAACTATAGAAAATAGTTCGGTGTTTAGAAAAATCCGCAAAATAGTCGTTGGAACCAGGAGATCGACATCTTCAACTTAATAATCAGAGATGACAAAATTAGGACATAAAAATCATATCATTTAATCTAAAGATCCATATCTTACAGAAAAATAAGAAATTAGCCCGGAGCTCAGAAAAATACGCAAAAATGTCCGTTGAACTGGGAGATTGCCATCTTCATCTACAAAATTAGAGAAGAATAAATTGGGCTTAAAATCATTTCATTTAATAAAAAGATCCATATCTTCCAGAAAATGTAAAAAATAGACTCGAGGTCAAAAAAATCCACAAAAATCGACGTTGGAACCGTGAGAACGTCATCTTCAACTAAAAAAAATAAGAGAGGACAACTTTTGGCCAAAAAATCATTTCATTTAATAAAATGATCCAAGTCTTCCATAAAATGAAGAAAAATAGCCCCAAGCTAACAAAAATCAGTAAAAATGTTCGCTAGAACCGGTAGATCGCAATATTCATCTGAAAAATTAAGAGAATAAAAACGTAGGATATAAAAATCTTATCATTTAATAAAAAATTATATCTTCCATAAAATATAGAAAATAGCAAAGGACTTCGAAAAATCATCAAAATTTTTTGTTGGAACCGGGAGATCACTATCTACAACTGAAAAATAAGAGTAGACAAAATTAGGCTAATAAAAATCACACATTTAATATAAAGATTCATATCTTACAAAAATGTAGAAAATATCCCGGAGCTCAGAAAAATCGGCAAAAATTTTCATTTTAATCAGAGATCATCATCATCTTCTGAATAATAGAGACGACGAAATTAGGCCAAAAAATCATATCATTTCATAAAAAGATCCATATCTTCCAGAAACGTAAAACAACAGACTCAAGCTAAGAAAAATCCGCAAAAAATGTCTGTTGGAACCGGGAGATTGCCCTCTTTAACTAAAAAAAATAAGAGAAGTAAAACGTAGACTACAAAAATCATATCATTTATAAAAATATACAAAATAGTACCGAGCTAATAAAAATCAGCAAAAATATCCGTTGAAACTGGAAGATCGCCAACTTCAACTGAAAAATAATAGAAGACAAAATTAGGTCAAAAATCTTATCATTTTAGTAAAAAGCTATATACCTTACAGAAAATTTAGATAATAGTCCCCGAAGTCAAATAATACACAAAATATCCGTTAGAAACGAGAGATCACAATCTTCAATTGAAAAATAAAAGAAGACAAAATTAGGCCAAAAAATCATATCGTTTAATAAAAAGATCCATAACCTTTTGAAAATGTAGAAAATAGCCCCGAGCTCAGAAAAATCCCTTAAAATGTCCGTTGGAACTGGGAGATCGCCATCTTCATCTAAAAAAATAAGAGATGACAAATTAGGTTATAAAAACATATCATTTAATATAAAGATTCATATTATACGAAAAGTATAGAAAATAGCACGAAGCTCAAAAAATCCAGACAAATGTCCTTTGGAACAGGGAGATCGCCATCTTCAAATTAAAAAAGAAGACAAAATTAGGCCAAAAAAATCATATCATTTCATAAAAAAGATACATAACTTCTAGAAAATATAGAAAAATCCGCGAAAATGTCTGTTGAAACAGGGAGATCACCATCTTCAACTGAAAAAAAGAGAATACAAACGTAGGCTATAAAAATTGTATTATTTAATAAAAAGTTCTATATCTTCCATAAAATGTAGAACATAGCACCGAGCTAAAAAATACGCAAAAATGTCAGTTGGAACGGGAAGATCGACATCTTCATCTGAAAAATAAGAGAAGACAACATTAGGCAATAAAATCATACCATTTAATAATAAGATCCATAATTTACGAAAATGTAGAAAATAGCCCGAAGCTCAGGAAAATCCGTAAAAATGTTCGTTGAAATCAGAGATCGCCATCTTCATCTAAAAAATAAGAGAAGAAAAAATAGGTTAAAAATCATAGCATTTAATGAAAATATCCCTAACTTCCCGAAAATGTAGCACATAGCTCAGAAAAACCGACAAAAATATATGTTGGAACCGGGAGATCGCCATCTTCTACTGAATAAATAAGACAAAATTACGTTATAAAAATCATATCATTTAATATAAAGATTCAAATCATACAGAAAATGTAGAAAATAGATCAGACCTCAGAAAAATCTGAAAAAATGTCCGTTGGAACTGGGAGATCGCCATCTTCAACTGAAAAATAAATGAAGACAAAATTAGACCAAAAATCATATCATTTAATAAAAAGATAAATATCTCCTATAAAATGTAGAAATAGCACCGAGCACAGAAAAATCTTCACAAATTTCCGTTGGAACCAGGAGATCGCAATATTCTACTAAAAAGAGAAGACAAATTAAGCCAAAAATCATATAATTTAATAAAAAGACTCATATCTTCCAGAAAATGTAGAGAAAAAACCCAAAGCGAAGAAAAATATTCAAAAATGTTTGTTGGAGCTGGGAGATTGCCATATTCAATTAAAAAATATGGGAAGACAAAATTAGGCTACAAAAATCTTGTCATTTAATAAAGAGATTCATATCTTTAATAAATGTTGAAAATAACTTGGAGCTCAGAGAAATCCACAAAAATATCTGTTGGAATGGGAGATCGCCACCTTCAACAAAAAAATAAGAGAAGAAAAAGTTAGAATATTAAAATCAATTCATTTAATATAAAGATTCTTATTTTCCAGAAATTGTACAAAAATAGCCCCGAGCTCAGAAAAATCCGCAAAAATTTCTATTGGAACCGGGAGATCGCCATCTTCAATTGAAAAATAAGAGAAAACAAAATTATGCCAAAATATCATATCATTTAATAAAATGATATAATCTTCCAAAAAAGTGGAAAATAGCATAGAGCTCGAAAAATTCCGTAAAAATATCCATTGGATCTAGGAGATCGCCATCTGCAACTAAAAAAAATAAGAGAATAGAAAGTTATGTCAAAAAATATGTAGAAAAAAGATCCATAACTTCCCGAATATGTAGAAAAATAGCCCCGAGCTAGGAAAAATCGACAAAAATATCCGTCGGAACCGGGAGATCGCCATCTTTAACTAAATAATAAGAGAAGACAAAACTAGGTTACAAAATCATATTATTTAAAATAAAAATTCAAATCATACAGAAAATGTAGAAAAAAGCTCAAAGCTCGGAAAAATCCAAAAAATGTCCTTTGGAAACGGGAGATCGCCAACTTCAAATGAAAAATAAAAGAAGACAAAATTAGGTTAAAAATCATATCATTTAATAAAATGATACATATCTGCCATAAAATGTAGAGAATATCACTGAGCTCTGAAAAATCCACACAAATGTCTTTAGAACCAGGAGATCGCAATATTCAACTGAAAAAAGACAAAATTAGGCCAAAAATAATATCATTTAATAAAAGATTCATATCTTCAAGAAAATGTAAAAAATCCCAAAGCTAAGAAAAATCCTCAAAAATGTCCGTTGGAACCGAGAGATCGACATATTCAACTTAAAAATTTGAGAAAACGAAATTAGGCTACAAAAATTTTGTCATCTAAAAAAAGAGATCCATATCTTTAATAAAATGTAGAAAATAGCCATAAGCTCAAAAAAATGTCCGTTGGAACTGGGATATCGCCATGTTCAATTGAAAAATAAGAAAAGAAAAAATTAGGATATAAAAATCAGATCATTTAATATAAAGATTGTTATCTTCTAGAAAGTGTAAAAAATAGCTCCGAGCTTAGAAAAATTTGTAAATATGTCCATTGGAACCGGGAATCGTCATCTTCAACCGAAATATAAGAGAAGACAAAATTAGGGCAAAATATCATATCGTTTAATAAAATGATACAAATCATCCACAAAAGTGGGAAAATAGGATGGAGCTCAGAAAAATCCACAAAAATGTCAGTTGGAACCGGGAGATCTCCATCTTCAATTGAAATATAAGAGAAGACAAAATTAGGCCAAAATATCATATCATTTAATAAAAAGATCGCTATCTTCAACATGAAAATAAGAGAAGACAAATTTAGGCAATAAAAATCATATCAATGGCTAAAAAGATCCATATCTTTCATAAAATGTAGAAATAGCAACAAGTTCAGAAAATGATAGAAAAAAATCTTATCAGTTGAACATTGCAATATCCTGGTTACAACAGACATTTTTATAGATGAAGATGGCGATTTCCGGTTCTAAATGTTGTCTCCTCTTATATTTCAGTTGAAGATGACGATTTCCCGGTTTCAATGGACATTTTTGGCCTAATTTTGTCTTCTTTGATATCATTTAATAAAACGATCCTATCTTCCAAAAAATGTGAAAAATATACCGGAGCTAAGAAAAATCCGCAAAAATGGCAGTTGGAACTGGGAGATCGCGATCTTCAATCGAAATAAAAGTGAAGAAAAAATAATAACAAAAATCATATCATTTAATAAACAGATCGCCATCATCAATTGAAAAATAAGAGAAGACAAAATTAGGCAACAAAAATCATATCAATTAATATAAAGATCTTTATCTTCCAAACAATATAGAAAATAGCCCTGACCTCAGAAAACAAGCAAAAATTTCTGTTGGATACGGGTGATCGCCCTATTCAACTGAAAAATAAGAGAAGACAAAATTAGGCCCTAAAATCATATCATTTAATAAAAAGATCCGTATCTTTCAGAAAATGTAGAAAATTACAAACAGCAAAGAAAAAATCTGCAAAAATGTCCGTTGGAACTGGGAGACAGCCATCTTCATCTTAAAAATAAGAGAAAATAAAATTAGGCCATAAACTCATAACATTTAAGATAAAGGTACATATCTTATAGAAAAAGTTGAAAATAGCCCGGAGCTCAAATAATTCCACAAAATTTTTTGTGAGAACGGGAGATTGCTATATTCAACTGAAAAATAAGAGAAGAAAAACTTAGTCTATAAAATCATATCATTTAATAAAACGATCCATATCTTCAATAAAACTGTAGAAAATAGTTCCGAGTTTCGAAAAATCTGCAAAAATGGTCGTTGGATCAGGGAGATCGACATCTTCAACTGAAAAATCAGAGAAGACAAAATTGGGCTATAAAAATCATATAGTTTAACTTAAAGATTCATCTCTTACAGAAAATTTAGAAACAGCCCGAAGCTCAGAAAATTCGCAAAAATGTCAATTGGAACCAAGCGATTGCCATCTACAATGAAAAAAATAAGAGAAGACAAAATTAGGCCTAAAAATCATTTCATTTAATAAAAAGATCTATAACTTCGTGAAAATGTAGAAAAATAGTCCCGAGCTGAGAAAAGACGCAAAAATATAGAAAGACAAATTAGGCTATAAAAATCATATCCCTTATTATAAAAATTCATATCTTCCAGAAAAATTTAGAAAATAGACCGGATCTTAGAAACATCCGCACAAATGTTTTGTTGGAAATGGTAGATCGCCATCTTCTACTAAAAAAGAGAAGACAAAATTAGGTTAAAAATCATATCATTTAATAAAAAGATCCATAACTTATCGAAAATGCAGAAAAATAGTCCCAAGCTCAGAAATATCTGCAAAAATATTTGTTGGAAGCGGGAGATTGACATATTCAAGTGAAAAAATAAGAGAAGACAGAATTAGGCTATAAATCATATCATTTAATAAAAGGAGCCATATCTTCAATAAAATGTAGAAAATAGCACCGAGCTCAAAAAAATCCGCAAAAAGTACGTTGGAACATGGAGATCGCCATTTTCAACTGAAAAATAAGAGAAGACAAAATTAGGCTAGAAAAATCTTATCATTTAATCTAAAGATATATATCTTACAGAAAATTTAGAAAATAGCTCGGAGCTCAGAAAATTCTGTAAAAATGTCCATTGGATCGGAAGATCGCCATTTCTTCATCTGAAAAATATGAGAAGATAAAATTAGGCTAAAATCATATTATTTAATAATAATATCCTTATCTTCCAGAAAATGTTGAAAATAGCCTCAAGGTCCAAACAATCGATAAAATCTCCGTTGAAACCATGAGAACGCCATCTTCAACTTAAAAGAATATGAGAAGACAACATTAGGCCAAAATATCATATCATTTAATTAAATTATACATATCTTTAATATAATGAAGAAAAATAGCCCCAAGCTAACAAAAATAAGTAAAAAAAAATCTGCTGGAAAAATCGCAATATCCAACTGAAAAAAATAAGAGAAGAAAACATAGGTTATAAAAATCATATCATTTAATAAAAAATTTCATATCTTTCATAAAATGTAGAAAATAGCACCGAGCTTCGAAAAATCCGCAAAAATGTAGAAAATAGCTGCGAGCTTAGAAAAATCTGTGAAAATGTTTGTTGGAATAGAGAGATCGCTATCTTCAATTGAAAAATAAGAGAAGACAAAATTAGGCAAAAATCATATAATTTAACTAAAAGATGCAAATCTTCCAAAAAAATACAGAAAATAGCTCATAGCTAAGTAAAATCTGCAAAAATGTCTGTTTGAACTGGGAGATCATCATCTTTAATTCAAAAATAAGTGAAGACAAAATTAGGCTAGAAAAATCAAGTCTTTTAATTAAAGATTCATATCTTACAGAAAAATTAGAAAATAGCCAGTAACTAAGAAAAAACCGCAAAAAATGTTCGCTAGAATAGGGAAATCTCAATCTTAATCTGAAAAATAAGATAAGAAAAATTAGGCTTAAAACCAAATTATATAATAAAATGTCCATATCTTCCAGAAAATATAGAAAACAGTCTCTAGGTCAAAAAAATCCGCAAAATATCCGTTGGAACCGAGAGAACGCTATCTTCAACTGAAAAATAAGATAAGACAAAATAAGGCTAAAAAATCATATCATTTAATAAAATGATCCATAGCTACCATAAAATGTAGGAAAATTGTCCCGAACTTAGAAAATCTGCAAAAATGTTAGTTGTAACCCGGATATCGCCATCTTTATATAAAAATATGAAAAGACAAAATTAGGCCAAAAATCATGTTATTTATTTAAAAGATTCATATCTTCCAGAAAATATAGAAAATAACATTTATGTCAAAAAAATCACAAAAATGTCCATTGGAACCGTGAGTACGTCATCTTAAATTGAAATATAGGAGAAAACAAAATAAGGCCACAAAATCATATCATTTAATAAAACGATTGCCATCATAACCTGAAAAGTAAGAGAGACAAAATTAGACAACAAAAATCATATTAAAAATATAAAGATTCTTATATTGCAAAAATATAGAAAATAGCCCCGAGCTCGCAAAAATACGCAAAAATTTCCGTTAGAAATGGGGAGATCGCCACCTTTAACTAAATAATAAGAGAAGACAAAATTAGGCCATAAAAAATCCGCAAAATATCCGTTGGAACCGAGAGAACGCTATCTTCAACTGAAAAATAAGATAAGACAAAATAAGGCTAAAAAATCATATATAGTTAAAGATTCATATTACACAAAAATAGAGAAAATAGCCCTGAGCTCAAAAAAATACGCACAAATGTCATTTGAAATCGGGAGATCGCCTTCTTCAAATTTAAAAAAGAGAAAATGTAGAAAAATCTGCAAAAATGTAGAGAAAGATACTTAACTTTGAGAAAATGTAGAAAAAATCATATCATTTCATAAAAAGATACTTAACTTCGAGAAAATGTAGAAAAATCCGAAAAAATGCATGTTGAAACCGAGAGATCGCCATCTTCAACTGAAAAAAATAATAGAACACAAACGTAGGCTATAAAAATCGTATTATTTAATAAAAGTTCTATATCTTTCATAAAATGTAGAAAAATAGCACCGAGCTCAAAAAATACGCAAAAATGTCAGTTAGAACTGAAAGATCGCCATCTTCAACTGAAAAATAAGAGAAGACAACATTAGGCTATAAAAATCATATCATTTAATAAAAAGATCCACACTTTTTCGAAAATGTAGAAAATAGCGCGGAGCTCAGAAAAATCTGCAAAAATGTTTGTTGAACCCCGGAGATTGCCTTCTTCATCTGAAAAAATTAAGAGAATAAAAAATTCGGTCAAAAAATCATATCATTTAACAAAAATATACAAAACTTCATGAAAATGTAGAAAAATAGCCTCGAGCTCAGACGAATTGACAAAAATGTCGGTTGGTACCGAGAGATCGCCATCTTCCACTGAATAATAAGAAAAGACAAATTAGGTTATAAAAATCATATCCGTTAATATGAAGATTCAAATCATACAGAAAATGTAGAAAATAGATCAGAGCTCAGAGGAAGATAACATAAAAGAAGACAAAATTAGGCCAAAAATCATATCATTTAATAAAAAGATACATATCTGTCATAAAATGTAGAAAATAGCACCGAGCTCAGAAAAATCCGTAAAAATATCCGTTGGAACCGGGAGATCGTAATATTCAACTAAAAAGGGAAGACAAAATTAGGCCAAAAAAATCATATCATTTAATAAAAGGACATATATCTTACAGAAAAAGTACAAAAAGCCCAAAGCCAAGAAAAATCTGGAAAAATGTCCGTTGGAACCGGAAGATCGCCAAATTTAACTGAAAAATATGAGAAAACAAAATTTGGCTATAAAAATCTTGTCATTTAATAAAGAGATCCTTATCTTTAATAAAATGTAGAAAATAGCCTGGTGCTTAGAGAAATCCGCAAAAATGTTTGTTGAACTGGGAGATCGTCATCTTCAACTAAAAAATAAAAGAAGAAAATTACAGAATATAAAAATCATATCATTTAATATAAAGATTCTTATCTTCCAGAAAGTGTCAAAATAGCACCGAGCACAGAAAAATCCATAAAAATGTCCGTTGTAACCAGGAGATCGCCATATTCAACTGACGAAATAAGAGAAGACAAACGTATGCTATAAAAATTATATCATTTCCAAAATAGCACAAAGCTTATTAAAATCCACAAAAATATCCGTTGTATGTAGATCGCCATCTTCAATTGAAAAATAAAAGAAGAAAAAATTAGGCCAAAAAATCATATCATTAAATAAAAAGATTCATAATTTTCGAAATGTAGAAAAATAGCTTCGAGCTCCGAAAAATCTGCAAAAATGTCCCTTGGAACTGGGAGATCGCCATCTTCATATGAAAAATAAGAGATGACCGATTAGGTTATAAAATCATATCATTGAATATAAAGATTCATATTATATAAAAATAGAGAAAATAGCCCGAAGCTCAAAAAATGTGCACAAATGTCCTTTGAAACCGGGAGATCGCCATCTTCAAATTAAAAAAGAGAAAACAAAATTAGGCCAAAAAATCATATCATTTCATAAAAAGATACTTAACTTCGAGAAAATATAGAAAAATCCGTAAAAATGTCCGTTGACACCGGGAGATCGCCATATTCAACTGAAAAAAAAAGAGAATACAAATGTAGGCTATAAAAATCATATTATTTAATAAAAGTTCTATATCTTCCATAAAATGTAGAAAATAGCATCGAGCTCAAAAATATGCAAAAATGTCAGTTGGAGCCGGAAGATCGCTATCTTCAACTGAAAAATATGATAAGACAACATTAGGCTATAAAAAGCATATCATTTAATAGAAAGATCCACACTTTTCGGAAAATGTTGAAAATAGCACGGAGCTCAGAAAAATCCATAAAAAGTTTGTTGAAACCGGGAGATCGCCTTCTTCATCTGAAAAAATAAGAGAAGAAAAAATAAGGTCAAAAAACATATCATTTAATAAAAATATCCATAACTTCCAAAAATGTAGAAAAATAGCCTCGAGCTCAGACAAATCGACAAAAATATCCGTTGGAGCCGGGAGATCACCATCTTCCACTGAATAATAAGAAAAGACAAATTAGGTTATAAAAATCATATCATTTACTATGAAGATTCAAATCATACCGAAAATGTAGAAAATAGATCGGAGTTCAAAGGAAGACAAAATAAAAAAGGCAAAATAAGGTCAAAAACCATATCATTTAATAAAAAAGATACATATTGCCATAAAATGTAGGAAATAGCACAGAGCTTAGAAAAATCCATACAAATGTCCGTTGGAACCGGGAGATCGCAATATTCAAATGAAAAAAGAGAAGCTAAAGTTTAGCCAAAAAATCATATCATTTAATAAAAAGACACATACCTTCCAGAAAAAGTACAAAAAGCCCAAAGCTAAGAAAAATCTGCAAAAATGTCCGTTGGAACCGGAAGATCGCCAAATTCAACGGAAAAAAATATGAGAAAAGAAAATTAGGCTACAAAAATCTAGTCATTTAATAAAGAGATCCATATATTTAATAAAATGCAGAAAATAGCCTAGAGCTTAGAGAAATCCGAAAAAATGTTTGTTGGAACTGGAAGATCGTCATCTTCAACTGAAAATAAGAGAAGAAAATTATAGGATATAAAAATCATATCATTTAATATAAAGATTCTTATCTTCCAGAAAGTGTCAAAAATAGCACCGTGCACAGAAAATCCGCAAAAAATGTTTGTTGGAACCGAGAGATCGCCATCTTTAATTGAAAAATAAAGAGAAGACAAAATTAGGCCAAATATCATATCATTTAATAAAATGATACATATCTTCCAAAAAAGTGAAAAATATCCCAAGCTCAGAAAATTCAGCAAATTGTCCATTGGAACCACGAGATTGCCATTTTCAACTGAAAAATAAGAGAAGAAAAAATTAGGTTAAAAATCATATCATTTAATAAAAAGATCCATAACTTCCCGAAAATGTAGAAAATAGCCCCGAACTCAGAAAAATCGACAAAAATGTTCGTTGAAACCGAGAGATCGCCATCTTCATTGAATAATAATAGAATACAAAATTAGGTTATAAAAATCAAATAATATAAAAAATTCATATAATACAGAAAATGTAGAAAATAGCTTAGAGCTCAGAAAAATCCATTTGAACCGGGAGACCACCATTTTAAACTGAAAAATAAAAGAAGACAAAATTAAAACAAAAATCATATCATTTAATGAAAAGATACATATCTTCCATAAAATGTAGTAAATAGCACCGAGCCCAAAAAATCTGCATAAATGTCTGTTGGAACCAGGAGAGCGCAATATTCAACTGAAAAAATAGTAGATAAAAATTAAGCCAAAAATCATATCATTTAATAAAAAGATTCATATCTTCAAGAAAATTTAGAAAATAGCATGGTGCTCAGAAAAATCTCCAAAAACATTCGTCGAAACTGGGAGATCTCCATCTTCAACTGAAAAATAAGAGGAAAAAATTAGGAGATAAAGAACAAATCATTTAATATAACGATTCTTATCTTCCAGAAAGTGTACAAAATAGCCCCGAGCCCAAAAAAAGCCGCAAAAAATGTCCGTTGAAACTGGGAGATCGCCTTCTTCAACCGAAATATAAGTGAGGACAAAATTAGTCCAAAATATCATATCATTTAATAAAATGACACATATCTTCCAAAAAAGTGGAAAATAAGAGCTCAGAAAAATCCGAAAAAATATCCGTTGGAACCGGAAGATTGCCATCTTCAACCGAAATATAAGAGAAGCCAAAATTAGGTCAAAATATCATATCATTTAATAAAAATATCGCCATCTTCAACTGGAAAAAAGAGAAGTCAAATTTAGGCTATAAAAATCATATCACTTAATAAAAATATCCATATCTTTCATAAAATATAGAAAATAGCACCAAGCCCAGAAAACGATATATAAAAATCTTATTAGTTGAAGATGGCGATACCCCGGTTACAATGTACATTTTTATAGATGAAGATGGTGATTTCTCGGTTCCAAATTTTGTCTTCTCTTATGTTTTAGTTGAAGATGGCGATTTCCCCGGTTTCAACGGACATTTTGGCCTAATTTTGACCTCTCTTATATCATTTAATAAAACGATATATATCTTCCAAAAATGTGAAAAATAGCCTAAAGCTCAGAAAAATCTGCAAAAGGTCCGTTGGAACCGGGAGATCGCCCATCTTCATCCGAAATAAAAGGGAAGACAAAATAAGGCCAAAAGATCATATCATTTAATAAAAAGATCACCATCATCAACTAAAATAAGAGAAGACAAAATAGGCAACAAAAATCATATCAATTAATATAAAGATCCTTGTCTTCCAAAAATATAGAAAATAGCACCGACCTCTAAAAAACGCAAAAAATTCCTTTGGAAACGGGGAGATCGCCCTATTCAATTGAAAAATAAGAGAAGACAAAATTAGGCCATAAAAATCATATCATTTAATATAAAGATCCACATCTTACGGAAAATGTAGAAAATAGCGCAGAGCTCAGAAAAATCAGCAAAGATTTCCGTTGGAACCAGGAGACCGCCATCTTCATCTGAAAAATAAGAGAAAACAAAATTAAGCCATAAAAATCATATCATTTAATCAAAAGATTGAAGCTCACATAAAATGTAGAAGCCAGGATCATAGAAATTTCGTAAAAATTTCCGTTTGAACCGAGAGATCGATATATTCAACTGAAAAATAAGTGAAGAAAAACATAGTTTATAAAAGTCATATCATTTAATAAAAAGATTCATATCTTCAAAAAACCAGATAAAATAGTTTCAAGTTTAGAAAAATCCGCAAAAAATGGCCGTTGAATTAGGGAGATCGACATCTTCAACTAAAAAATCAGAGAAAACAAAATTAGGATATAAAAATCATATCATCTAATATAAAGTTCCATATCTTCCAGAAAATTTAGAAAATAGCCCGGATCTTAGAAAAATTTGCACAAATATTTGTTGAAAATGAGAGAACGCCATCTTCAACTGAAAAAAGAGAAGACAAAATTAGGCTAAAAATCATTTCATTTAATAAAAAGATTCATAACTTTTCGAAAAGGTAGAGAAATCGTACTAAGCTCAGAAATATTTGCAAAAATGTCCGTAGGAAGCGGGAGATCGACATCTTCAAGTGAAAAATAAGAGAAGACAAAATTAGTCTAAAATATCATATCATTTAAAAAAAGAGGCCTTATCTTCAATAAACTGTTGAAAATAGCCTTGAGCTCAAGAAAATCCGTAAAAAGATCCGTTAGAACCGGTAGATCACCATTTTCAAGTTAAAAAATAAGAGAAGACAAAATTAGGAAATAAAAATCATATCATTTAATTTAAACATATATATCTTACAAAAATGTAGAAAATAGCCCAAAACATAGAAAATTTCGAAAAAATGTTCATTGGAACCGAGAGATTGTTATCTTCTTCTGAAAAATATGAGAAGATAAAATTAGCCCAAAAAATCATATTATTTAATAAAAAGATCTATATCTTCTAGAAAATGTAGAAAATAGCCTCAAGGTCAAAAAATCCGCAAAAATCTTCGTTGGAACCGTGGGAATGCCATCTTCAACTGAAAAAAATAAGAGAAGACAACATTAGGCCAAAAAATCATATTATTTAATAAAATTATCCATATCTTTCATAAAATGAAGAAAAATAGCCCCAAGGTAACAAAATTCAGTAATAATGTCCGCTAGAACCGGTAGATCGCAATATTCAACTGAAAAAATAAGAGAAGAAAACATAGAATATAAAAATCAAATCATTTAATAAAAAATTCAAATATTCCATAAAATGTAGAAAATAGCACCGAGCTTCAAAAAAATCCGAAAATTTTTTCGTTGGAACCGGAAGATCACCATCTTCCACTGAGAAATAAGAGTAGACAAAATTAGGCTAAAAATCATATCATTTGATAAAAATATTAATATCTTCAAGAAAAATTAGAAAATAGCCCCGAGGTTAGAATAATCTGCAAAAATGTCCGTAGGAACCGAGAGATCGCCATCTTCAGCTGTAAAATAGGAGAAGACAAATTTAGGCCAAAAATCATATCATTTAATAAAAAAATTCATAACTTCACGAAAATGTAGAAAAATAGTCACAAGCTCAGAAAATCCGTAAAAATGTCCTTTGGAACCAAAAGATCGCCATGTTCAACTGAAAAATAAGAGAAGAAAAATTAGGCTAAAAATCATATCATTTGTTAAAAAGATTCATAACTTCAATAACATATAGAAAATAGCCCCAAGCACATCCCCAAAAATACACGTTAGAATAGGGAGTTCGCCATCTTCAACTAAACAATAAGAGAAGATAAAATTAAGCCAAAAATAATATCATTTAATAAATGATCCATATCTTCCAGAAAATGCAGAAAACAGATCCAAGCTCAGAAAAACCCGCGAAAATGTCTGTTGGAACAGAGAGATCAATATCTTCAATTGAAAAATAAGAGAAGACAAAATTAGGCAAAAAAATCATATCATTTAACTAAAAGATTCATATCTTCCAGAAAATACAGAACATAGCTCCGAGCTAAGTAAAATCTGTAAAAATGTCTGTTCGAACTGGGACATCACCATCTTCAACTGTAAAATAAGAGGAGACAAAATTAGGCTAGAAAAATCATATCTTTTAATTTAAACATACACTAGTCATAACCCGTGCCCGCGGGCACGGTTCATTTAAGATTTCCCTCGCAAAATCTGTTTCCCAAAAAATTATTTTCACAGGTAAAATTTAAAAGAACAAATTGCGTAACAATATTTATCGGTGCGGAACAACAAATTCAGCGCAGGTGCCTTCGACACAGAACAACAAATTCGACGTGGGCGCCTTTGGAGCTGAACAACAAATTCGGCATAGAACAACAAATTCCGCGTGGAACAACAAATTTAGCGTGAAAAAGTTTAGTGTGAAACGACAAATTAGTGTGAAAAAATTAGCGTGGAAAAATTTAGCGCCTTCGGCATCACACTGTTTTTTCCTCACATTTTCACATAACCAGTTATTTGGGTATCATACTGTTTTTCGAGTATCTCGTTTTGACATTATTTGTTTTATTGCTTTTTGTGTGTGGGTTTAATCTGATTCTTGTTTTTCCTGTGGCCTTGAGTTGCTTTGTTGGTCTCTCATTGGTCTCAGGCCACAAGCTGTTTAGCTTGTTTGAGCCGCCGACTCCCAGCAAGGAATTTGGATTGCAAGGAGAATAATATGCTTAGATTAAGATATAGCATTGTTGTAATTAAGATTGTTTTATTTTCTGGGCTTTTGTGAGATTTTGTGAAGATACTATGAGAAATATAGAGGGCATGCCAAGTGAAAGTTTTTTGTGTTTCTGAATTTTTGGTATCCAGAATTTTTTGTATCACATTTTAATGAGGATTTTTTTGTGTACCATACTTCATGTTTTTCAGAGTTAAGATTTTTCTTGTGAGGATTTCAAAAAAATAAATGCATTGATGTACAACCTGAGCATACTTCACAGCATGATGGTGTTGAAACAGGTGTGAAAAATGATTAAGAACGCGAAGATGACATTGACAGTAGCATTTAATCATGCAGCATATAAGAGCAAGCAGTGAGATAGAGTTCCATGCCTATAAGAACTATACAAAGTATTGAAGCATGTAGTGGGTGAGCTACCATGAATATAAGTTTGCCAGGATTCCACACTCAAGTATAGTATACTATGAATTATTTTTAAGGTGTGTTTGAGAAAGCAGTCTGAACTGTTAATTTAGCCAATACCAAATAAACAATACAAAGAGAGAGCAAAGACATAAACATGAAAAAGTTGCAAAATTCTCTCATATAAGAGAAAGGATTCATTGATACTTTAATGTACACAAATATTTCTATAGAAGAAGCCACGACATTAGCAATACATCATTCTATACACTTAGTTTCTTATTACAAACTGGTTTCAAACATGAGGGATGCAAACATGATTCTGCACATCATTATGTACACTTAGCAAACATAAGGGATGCTCTATGAAGCTAGTTTCATCTGTAAACATGAGGGATGCTATATGAAGCCTTAACCTTCCCAACCCTACCCTTGTTTCCATCTAACTGATTCCTTCCACCTGCAATCACATAGCGATCGACCTAGGTAACCAATGGCCAGAGTCTTCTCCCCCTCCCGTTGAATATATGTTCATGTTTATTAAACAAATATCAAATGAAGTAGTAAGTTTAGATGAACAAACAATATGCTTATATGATTACCTATTTATGATGCTGACCTGTTTCAAAGCAAAGAAGTTCTAGAGACTAATATATATTGGGCAAATGAAATGCACAATCTCATTTGGCAAAAACAGTGTAAAAAATCAGGCATGACCCATAAAAAGTAACCAGAATCTCCTTGCTGTTGAAGAGCTTCTTACGGAGCTCAGACCGGAATTTCTCAGTCTACTGCAAAATTGAAAGATTCAGAAAACAATCAAGGCAGAAAAACATAAACAATGTTTGAAAAATTTATTTCCTCTGCATTACCACCTAGCAGAAATATTTCATGGCTGAAAAATTGTATATTCTCTCCTCCATGCAAACACAGAAAGAATATAGGTAACGACCATGAGGATCACATAGTATTCAAAAATAATCAATGAATCAATGAATCCAATTCAAATTCTGGACTTAAAATAATGGACTGATTGATGATCAATAAATCCAATTCAAAAATCTATTCTTGTTTTAGATTCCAAGTACTAATTTTGATCCAGAGCGAGGCAATTTGAAGGTGCTGGAAGATCTGAATTCAAATAACATCTAAGCATCTGCATTCCAAATAGACAAATAATATTTTTCAGTACCGACAGCGTGCATTTAGACTTGCTCAAAACACACTGCTGCATTTTGTAGGATTTAGAAACCTGAATTCATGTGATTTCTGCATTGGAGAGCATGTTCTAAATTCTGGTTCATACACAAAGGTGTCAAATTTATCTGCTAAATGAGGTAAAAATACAATAGAATGCAGTGGCACAAAAACCACTTGCTTTAACTGTCAGTTTGATGATATTGAGATGAGCAATTCTACAATTACCATGAAACTTATGAACATTCCATCGAATACATGATTTTGAGAATGGTTGCAAAAAGAAAAACGCAAAATCAATCAGTCATATACACATCTCTCATCCTAGAAGTACTTTATTGTCTCCATCATTCAACAATCAAAACCCAATAAAGTGCAGCAACAATTTGTCAATAATTTACCCATGTAAAGGTTCGTTATTTCTGCATGTATATAGAGCCATTTTAACTTTTGTCAATAAGTTATCCACAATGCTAGATGTAAGTGAGATGTCAATTTTTTTCTGTTACACAGCCTTATGAATTGTCAATGAACCAAATGTTACTATAGCTATTGAGAATGTGTAATACTGACACCCTGTTATCGAAAGTTACATTGAAATGTGATGCTTGGCTACAGATTAGCGCATTTGTTACTGAAAGTTTGTATGCTAATGTTCTAGAGATATTATAGATTAGGACGGTTGAAGGGTCTCAAGTGTTATCATGTTGAACCTCAGTGCCAATACTGTAATCAACTGACGTTCGAGTGCAAACTAAATTGGCAAGTCCAGGACAACTGGTTTTAGCCATTGAGCATATGTCAGATAAGTTGTAGAGAGAAAACATATGCACTCTAGAAGCAACAGATTTGATCAATAGAGTTGGATTTGTCCATGGACCCTATTTGCTTCATATTTGTAAAAATATTAAGTATGTGATTTAATTTTCTAGGAAAAATTGAAAATGGAGAAGATATAAGAGTTTTAATATGAATAAAATGATCGTGAGAAGTAGCAGCAATATCGACAATGATTAAAATCCTAGTAAATGCGAGTTCATCAGACAACAATGCCAAAATTATTATGATCCATAATCAAATTTCAGGCATTATGTTGAATGCAACTTCTTTGGAATTTAGTATAAATTTAAGCAAGCACCACTTCAAGTGATATCCCAATTTCTATGCATGTTCACAATATTTTAGATCTTGTTCGATTGGAACTCGTACAACACCATTGGCTCAAATATGCATGAACATCATTAGCTCCGGGACTTAGCTTAATATGAGATCTTTGCTAAATTGCTCAGTGACACCGTTATTATCTTCTAGTAGAATGCTTCAGGTAAACATGTTACTAAATAGAACCACAAAAGGTCAGTTACTTCTGCATGTGAATATAGACAATTTAACTTCTGTAAATAATTTACTCACACATAAGATCCAACTGAATTTTTGTCTGAATTCCCTACAACAGGAATTAAACCCAAAGAAAATTATCAAATATAAAGAATCTCATTGAATCCTCACGATCCAAACCACAAATAACAATCCTCCACCAATTAGAAACATCAAAACATGTTCCACCTTCTAAAACCCAATGAACTCATAACAAAAACCTGAACTTTCACAGAACTCGACATCCCTAGACTCAAAATCCAAAAGATCCAATAAAAACAGCAACAAAAGGGGCAAAATTAATTAGAATTAATTCAAAAGTCACTCTCTATAGCGTATCGGTAGATCCAATGAACGTAACGCTCGACTGGAAGATGTTGCTATCATCTCTTTTAACATTCATCCTAGTTCATAGAAAGATGCATCTGTTTATGGGCAATCAATCCATTGAAATGAATCAAATAGTTGCATTGCTGTTGTGATTATGCATTTAAACAGCTTGGCCACATCAAGATGCAGTAGGCCATATTTATATATTTTTTGTTGACCGCTGTAACAATTAAACCCACCGACATGTATTAATAATCAAATAGCCAGCTTAAAAAGGAGGCCATGGCTAGAGATGGAATCAATTGAATACCAACATCTCCAAATCCGGTTCAATTTTCAGTATTCAAATTTTTATTTAAATCTGTTTTGGATACTCAATCATATACATGCTCGATTAATTGTATGATT
>CM061136.1:65779481-65813615 GCA_030789695.1 Scilla litardierei
TTTTATTAAATGATATGATTTTTGGCCTAATTTTGTCTTCTCTTATTTTTCAGTTGAAGATGGCGATCTCCCTGTTCTAACAGACAATTTTGCTGATTTTTAAGCTCGGTGCTATTTTCTACATTTTAATAAATGATATGACTTTTATTGACTACGGTTGTCGTCTCTTATTTTTTTTGTTGAAGATGGTGATCTCTCGGTTCCAAGAGACATTTTTGCAGATTTTTTTTTAATTTGAGGCTGTTTTTCTACATTTTCTGGGCTAATTTTGTCTGCTCTAATTTTTCAGTTGACGATGGCAATCTCTCCATTTCAACGTACATTTTTGCGGACTTTTCTCTGCTCCAGGCTAATTTCCACATTTATTCGAAGAAATGGATCGTTTTATTAAAAGAAATGATTTTTGGCATAATTTTGTCTTCTCTTATTTTCAATTACAGATGGCAATCACCCGGTTCCAACGGATATTTTTGCGTATTTTCCTGAGCAACGGGCTATTTTCGACATTTTCTGGAAAATATATATTTATTCTAAATGATATGATTTTAAGGCCAAATTTTGTCTTCACTTATTTTTGAGTTGAAAATGGCGATCTCCCTGTTCCAACGGACATTTTCACCGATTTATCTGTGTTTCGAGGTATTTTCTAAATTTTATTGAAGATATGGATCTTTGGATTAAACGATATGGTTTTTATCGCCTAATTTTGTCTTCTCTTATTTTTTTTAAGTTGAATATGTCGTTCTCCCGATTCCAACCGAAATTTTTGTAGATTTTTCTAAGCATGGGGCTATTTTCTAGATATTATTGAATATATGGATCATTTTATTAAATGATATGATTTTTATGGCCTAATTTTGTCGTCTCTTATTTTTCAGTTGAAAATGGCCATCTCCCGGTTCCAACAGACATTTTTGCGAATTTTTTAGCTCGGTGCTCATTTATACATTATCTGTAAGATATGTATCTTTTAATTAAATGATATGATCTTTTGGCCAAATTTCATCTTCTCTTATTTTTTTAGTTGAAGATGTCGATCTCCAGATTCCAACAGACATTTTTGCATATTTTTCAGTTAAATATATGAATCTTTATATTAAATTGTATGATTGTTATAGCCTAAATTGTCTTCTCTTATTTTTCAATTGAAAAATGGGGATCTCTCGGTTCCAATGAATATTTTGCAGATTTTTTGCAGCTCAGGCTATTTTCTATAGTTTATTGAAAATCGAGATCTTTTAATTGAATGATATGATTTTTATACACTAAGTTTGTCTTCTCTTATTTTTAAGTTGACAATGGCAATCTCCCGGTTCGGACGGAAAAATTGGCGGATTTTTCTGACCTCGAGAATATTTTCTACATTTTCGGGAAGATATAGATATTTTTATTGAATGATATGACTTTTGGACTAATTTTGTCTTCTCTTACTTTACTGATGAAGATAGTGATCTACCGGTTCCAATGGACATTTTTTGCAGATTTTTCTTAGCCCCGGGCTATTTTCCACATTTTCTTTAAGATATGGATCTTTAGATAAAATGATATGATTTTTATAGCCAAATTTTGTCTTCTCTTATTTTTCAGTTGAAGATGAAGATCTCCGACAGATATTTTTGCAGATTTTTCTGAGATCAAAGATATTTTTTTACATTTTATTGAAGATATGGATTTTTTATTAAATGATATGATTTTGGTAGCCTAAATTTTGTGTTCTCTTATTTTTCCGTTAAACATGGCAATCTTCCGGTTCCAAGGGACATCTTTTCAGATTATTCAAAGCTCGAAACTATTTTTCTACATTTTCAGGAAGTTGTGAATAATTTTATTAAATGATGTGAAATTTTGGTCTAATTTTGCCTTCTTTTATTTTATATTTGAAGATGCGAACTCCTTGTTCCAAAAGACATTTTTGTAGATTTTTCAGAGCTCGGGAATATTTCCTATAGTTTATTGAAGATGTGGTTCATTTTATTAAATAATATGATTTTTATAGACTAAGTTTGTCTTCTCTTATTTTTTCAGTCGAAGATGGTGATATCCCGTTTCCAACAGAATTTTTGTGGATTTTTCTGATCTCGGGGCTATTTTCTATATTTTTTGACAGATATGTATCTTTTTATTAAATGATATGATTTTTATTGCCTAAGTTTGTCTTCTCTTAATTTAGTTAAAGATGGCGATCTCCTTCTTCCAACAGACATTTTTGCAGATTTTTCTCAGCCCGGGGCTATTTTCTCCATTTTCTGGAAGATATGTATCTATTTATTAAATGATATGATTTTTTTGGACTAATTTTGTTTTCGCTTATTTTTTTCGTTAAAGATGGCGATCTCCCTGTTCTAATGGACATTTTTGCAGATTTTTCTGAGTCCGGGCAATTTTCTACACTTTCTACAAGATATGGATCTTTATATTAAATGATATGATTTTTATAGTCTATTTTTGTCTTCTCTTATTTTTTTAGTCGAAGATGATGATCTCTAGGTTTCAACGGAAATTTTTGTATATTTTTCTAAGCTCGAGGCTATTTTCTATATTTTCTAAAAGATAAGAATCTTTATATTAATTGATATGATTTTTGTTGACTAATTTTGTCTTCTCTTATTTTCCAGTTGATGATGGCAATATTTTCATTAAATGATATGATTTTTTGGCCTTATGTTGTCTTATCTTATATTTCGGTTGAAGATGGACATCTCCCGGTCCAACGCACATTTTTGTGGATTTTTTTGAACTTCAGACTATTTTTCACATATTCTGGAAGATATGGATCGTTTTATCAAATGATATCAGAGAAGACAAAATTTGACCAAAAATGTCCGTTGAACCCAGGAAATCGCCATTTTCAACTGAAATATAAGAGAAGACAAAATTCGGATCCTAAACACCACCATCTTCATCTATAAAAATGTCCGTCGTAACCGGGAAATCGCCATCTTCAACTGATAATGTCATGCCTTATTTTGCACTATACGGGTATTCTACTAAACACACGTGGTATTTCTACCTACGATGCATACGTGGGCATGAAATAAGCGTAGATATCGATGTATGTAATGTAGTGCAAAGGGGTTGGGCCGTAATACGTGGCTAAGGGTAGAGAATACGAAATGTGAATGCGGGAGAAGTGTGAAAGACGTCGTGGGTGCAAAACAACATGAATGTGTTAGACGTGTGTGTGTGAAGCATGTATGCATGCATGGATGTGCGTGATGTGTGTAGGAAGAGCCATGCAAGTGTGAAAGGGGTTAGGGGTCAATGGCAGCCCCCGTAAATTTTTAGAAAGGTGAAGGGCAAAATGGTCATTTGGACCAAATGTGCTATGCGTACATACTAGAATGGTGTGTACATAAAGTAATGGCAAACTTGTAAATACCTAAAAGTTGAGGGGCATTTTGGGAGGGTATTTTGGTCATTTAACATGTTTCATGCTTATCCTAAAGGAGGCTTCTAGTTAGAGATTTTTAAGGGAAACTTCTATTTCTTTCTTTAACTTTCTTTTCTCTTCTTCTCTCTTCTTCACTTATCCTTATCTCCTCTCCTTCCACTCATCTCCCACCCCAAAATTTCGTGCTCCCCCTCCTCCCTCTCTATGTTGGCCAAAAAAAACAAAGGAGAAGAAGAAGATGAAGAAGATGAAGAAGATGAAGAAGAAGAAGAAGATGATGATGATGATGAGAGAGAAGGAAAAGAGAGGAAAATCAAGATTTGAGGTTGGATCCAACTTGGTTTTGGGAATTCAATTAGGGTTTATTTCTATTATGTTTTCACATCATGTTTACTCAATTTGAATTAGGAGTAATCAAATTAATGTGCCATAATTCAATTTCATGCAAAACCCCTTGAAAATTCCAAGCAAAGCTATCTCCTTGAAATCGTGAAATTCTGATGTATGTTGTTTCTTTAATTCTGGTTACTGTAACTCGAATTAGGGTTCGGAAAAAATATGAGCTTGTAGATCTAGAAGATCTACCTCAAAATCATATAAATTTTGATATATATTCAATTCAGAATTTGGGAGAAAAAATTCCATCTTTATAACATGTCTGTTTGATTTTCAGTCTTGACACAGTTTAGTAAAATTGGCCTAAACACCTGCACACATCATGGCATTTTATGATCTTGGTCTTGTTGGAAATTTAACAGGTTTTTCTAAAAATTCATCAGAGTGTTTATATGTCGCATTTTTGGCTTCAACATGCCCGAAATTGGCTTTCAATACATGACCTGAAATCTGTCTGAAAAACAGATTTGACACACTTCACCAATAAATTAACCATAAATCATATAGTTCATATTTTTAAATGAAATTTTATCTGTAAATCCAAAACTGCCATATCTTCAACTTTCATTTATATAGTTTTGTCAAATTCCTAAGGGAAATGAATGAAATGTGTTGATCTTTATGGTTGTTCTTGTAATTCCCAGCAAGCTGAAATGTTAAGAGATGTTATAACTATGACTTGATGTTAAATTTTCCTCTATTATGCATGTGCACTGTTATTCCTTGAAGTAGGGATTCATTGTGATATTTTGCTCTTAAATTTACTTATGTTATAATGGCCATGTTATTGACTCCATCATGTATTCGATGAAATGCCTCAATGAAGGCAATATCCGATAATTTGAGTAACGTGCATGTGTTAGTGTAGGCCTTGAGCCACATTGATGATTGGTAAAGTTAGATGCTTGAATGGCATGGATACATTGTAATTGTGACTGGATGAGATGTTGTGATAGAGGGCATGTCACGTGAATGCATGACCCCATGTCTAATGATGGATAGTTAAGGTGATACGTGCATACCCATGCCATCATGACTCGTAACGTGTCACTTATGATGTTAAGTTATGAAATTGAATAAGTCTCACTCCTCTCTAAGGAGGGTGAGTTAGCAAAACCAGGGTTTTAGGTGGGATTTGAGTAAATTGTGGATATGAGGCCTAGACTGTGAAGTTAGGAGATGATTATGTGATGTGTGGAGTTTATATCCACTCGCCTTTACCGGGAGTGGATGTGATTTTTATACCCACTCGGCTTTACCGGGAGTGGAGGGAAAGAGGGAATACAGAGGATGTGATATGAGCCTCACTCCTGCCAGGGACGGGGGAGCTGAGAGGCCCGGTGTACAGTGCCCGTGTCCACTGCGTCGTGTGCTATATTCAACCCAAATTTGGTGTGAAGTCCAGGTCCTGGTATCACATAGTTTACCCAAGTCTCCAATCAATTCAATTATAAAAAATATAAGAATTCGTGTGTTACTCCTTCTTCTAGCAGGACTTCCCCTTCCCTTGCCCGTTTCTGTGTGACTTTGTGTCATGCTTCAGGCACTTGCACTTATTCTATTAGATGATGGTTGCCTAAACACTAGTGTTATTATTATTTTTATTCATGCTAACCTCTTTTCTTGCAGTGACTTGACATTGGACCGCATGTATGATTCCCTTATTTAGCTATTTAATTTTCATTAATGTACTTATCACATGCTCTATTTCTCTTGCCTTACTTGTGGAATTCATAACCTTAAAATAGTGTTCCAAATCCAAGTTGGTTCCTGCTGGGCACGCATTGACATGCTCCTCCCTATTTTTCAGGTGACAGGGGTAGCATGGTTGACGGTGGCTTGGAGTTGGGTTTCTGGGGGTAGTCTTGATGTGAGCCGTAGTGGTGTAGTGTGACATGGTTGTCAGGGGAGGTGGAGAGTTGCGGTGTATGTGTAGTGGTGCATTTGGACTAAGTATGTAAATGAAAATTGTTATATAAATTGTTGTTGTTGCTCTATGTTAATTATGAGTTGTTTGATATTTTATTGAAGCTGCACTTGTAATACCAGCATGTGCGTAGTGCACTGCTTCTTCAGTTTCTTCTTTCTCTCCCTTTTTCTCTCTCATTACCCTCACTCTTCAGGATACTTGGTAAAAAAATTTAAATGCCGGGTATTCTAGGGAATGGGGCGTTACAGTTTTTGGCGGCCCATGCAGGTCACCGCACTGCAATGTGCGTAAGGATAGTACATGTAGTGCTTCAGTAAATGATTGGGATATGTTAGCCCTAAGGTGGGTAGTGACCTTAGTGACCTTAGAGCTTTAAGTGACCCACCCTTGGACCCTTAGCTTTAGAGAGTCTGGGGATGAACTTTCTGCAGTGTATTATACTATAGATGTATATTGGGGGTGTACGAGTGTATCTATAACTGTGTGAACCAGTGTGTATAAGTGCATTTGTTGTGCTTAGAGATTTGAATTACATATGTGGTGGTATACTTGTATTTAGTATGTGTATTTCTACTTGAATAGTATGAAGTTGCATGTAACTTGATGGTTATAGTGGTATATGGACATGTGTGGGCGTTCATACTAGGTGGGTAAATGCTTGAGCGTATACATATATTGTCTTTATATAGGTACATGATACGGATATATGAGGCTGGTATGTGGTATTCTTATGTGACTCCGAGACATAGGTGATATATACATGTTTGTTAGTGGATGTATACTGGTGGATACATATAGCTAGCGAGGATATTATATGTTTGTAGAGACGTGGGCGAGGATGTGTACGTATGTGATATGAGTGCATGTAAGTGTTTTCCTATGCGTGTGTCTATCCTTGTATGGATAGAGTAATGTGATGTCCATATTGTTTTTGGACGTATGGGGGAAAGTGCATGTATGTGAATATATGTGTGCTTGTATGGGTAGGTGGTGTAGATATAGGTTGGAAAATTGGTGTGTGTATATCGCTAGTGTTGCATTGCTAGTGTATGCATTCCTAATGTGTTAGATTTGGATGCCTGCGAGTATGTGTATGTATTGCCTACGTGTCTATTGAACCGATATATTGTCTTAATTTGGTATATGGTCGTAGGTTGTATTATTGCATGAAGATAGGTGTTGTGTAATGGCCATACATGGTGTGTAGCTAGCGATATAGATACATAATGGACGTATGGATAATATAGGTAATGCTCTCGAGTGTTTGGGATAAATGCATCCTGAGGTGGGTATTGGTGCTTTAGACCCGTCCACCATAAGTTTAGGCACTTAGCTTTATACCGTGCCTAGTATGGGATAAGGATATAGGTGTGACGTGTAACGCATGTAAGATGTGATGGATATAAGGATGTGAGATTATACAGTGCGTGTATAAGTGGGGTGGCCATAGGTTTGCACGGTTAAGTGGAGGTCTGGTATATGTATATATGGGTGTATACGCTTACCCGTAAAATGGTGTCTATAGGACCATTTGGATGTATATATAGTGCATGTGCCCCTCTGTTTATAGAGGCATGAAGGGGATCGTGTATCGGTGTTTGAGATACTTATATGTATGTGGGTGTATTGTAGGAAGTATGGTGTGATTGTGTATATGTGTTGTTGTTATTGAATGTGTATTGGTGTATGTCTTATGAGTGGTTATATGTATATGTATGTGAATGATTCCAATTCTGATATGCAAGTATCAGTATATGAATGTATACGTATATGGGGTGTGGCTATCTACTGAATGTGTATGAATATTGAAATACACTTATTTGTGTGTATACTAATATGTTAGTGAAAGTGTGGACATATTGGATGTTATGTAAATAGTGGTATGGGTAGCTACCGACTACCTGCTAATATAGTTGAGTAGCTTGACTGTATAGGTGTAAAAGCATGATATGTATAGTATGTGTGTATGTGTGTGTGCCCATACATGATAATGTATGTGCATGGTGCATGGATCCTAATAGATATATACACATGTCTGCATGCATACCTACTATTAGAATAAGAATCTTGTGTGTATGAGTGAACGTGGATATGGCTATGTTTAGGCCTGGATATATATATATATATATATATATATATATACTATAAAATATATATATATATATATATATATATATACTATAAAATAGGGATGTTATCATGGGGTTTTGAATAAGAGTTTTTGATAAGAGAAATTGGATAAAGGGTTGAGTTGTATTTAGGGTATAAAAATGAGGGCTGTTTTATGAGTTATTGGATAAGAGATATTGGATAGGAGAAATTGGATAAGAGTTTAAGTTGTAATTTTGAAATTTGGGGGGAAAAATTTGAATTTTAGTGTGAAACCAATGAGAGAAACTGAAATCTTTCGAAATTTAAGGGGGAACAATGTTTCACGTGTCCCTCATTTTGGGGAAATAAAAAAGAATAGGCCCCAGCCTCGCCCCTCTCCTCCTGGCACGCTGGCAACCCCACCCCCTACGAAAAGCCATCAACAGCTTCGGCCAATGTCCTCCTCTCGCGGATGAGAGGGGTTTTGGTCGAAAATCTCGCCGTCCTTCAGAAGCGCTCCCAGATCTCTGATCTCCGTCCTTCAGAAGCGGATGAGAGGGGTTTTCGTTCTCTCAGATGTGGAGGGCGCCATGGCCGACGTTGGATTCGACGGATCACAGGGCTGCTCCACGATGGGGAACGGCCTGATCTCCAAGTTCCAGAATGACGTAGCCATCTTGCTCTACGGATTGTACTTGCAAGTAAGGGATTTGGAATTTGTTCTCTTGGGTTTGAGATCTGTTCATATAGGCATGGAATCTGTTCATTTAGGCCTGTGACATGTTCGCTTCTATTAGTCTGTGAATATAGGTTTGAGATTAGTTTTTACCCTTTGTTGGCTTCCATTACTCTGTGAATGGGATGAAAATATGCATGCCAAATTGGAAATTTTAATTTTGTATATCATATTATAATTTTTGAAATTTATGTTCATCATATTATTTTTTGACATTTATGTTCAGGCAACAAGGGAGCCTGCAATGTGGTGAAGCACAGAGCTTGGAATCAAGGGAAGCACTGCAAGTGGACTAGGTTGGTAATTCTAAATTTTGAAGTGATAATAATTTTGCAAATTTATGTGAAGTTGTATAAACGTTAGAGACAAAATTACATTAAAACTTGAACTGTACATATGAATGTAGATTGTTATGGGCCAGAGGTAGATGATGGTGCCCACGAGAACTATGTGGTAGAGATGATGCTCCCGTGGATCCGTCAGAGATTTGCCGATAGGCGAGGCCGATCACGGTCTTCTCGGGGGATGTCATCGCTGCTTTCGTCTGGGAGATGAAACTCCCCGTTAACTACAGGTTTGAGAGACCCCAAAGGAATTCCACTCTTGAAGGAGATCTACCCTCAGCTCTTTTGAATTCTTTTGAATTTTTTCTCCTAAAGGGTCTCAAAATTCTTTTGAATTTTAAAAATTGAATAAGATTAGATGGATGTGAAAGTAATTAATAAAAACATAGTACACATTAACCCTTATTATTTCTATTGTTCCCTCATTAACAACTCCAATGTACTTCTATGACTTTAAATTGGTGATTTAAATACAACAACAGTGCATTTCCTTTTTTTGTAAGAATCATGTCTAAGTATCATATCAAGTGCAAGTGTCCAGCATAGAAAAATTTTGTAAAAATAGTGTTAAACACTCAAGCAATCAAGTGGACAAGTCAGTAGCAGAAGAGGGGTTAGTCCCACATGGAACAAAGACAGGGATGGTAAAGTGGTTAATTATCTTTAGTTCAAGTCCAAGAAATGTTTCTTCTTTTATGCCATATGAATTCTAAGTTTATTTGAGACTTCCATCAACTGAAGGATGTTTATGCTTATGTATAGTAAGATCTTGAGAAGGAACATTCTGGAACAAGAAAGGGGCACTACCATGGCCACGACCATGTCTCCATTACATCCAAAAGGACAATGTGTCATAAGTTCTTAGCAGAGTCATGCTACAGACAGATTCAGAGATTATAAAAGTGCCATCTTATTTTAAGTTCAATAAAAAGATCATTTTAAATGGAGGGACTCTATTTTAAGAGATTATAAAGATGCCATCTTATTTGTTTTAATTTTTCACAACGATTTTTATCTTATTCTAAAATCTGAAGGCAAATCTTCTTTATGGTTATACTCAATGTGTTGCTTCCAGGATAAAATTTATCTTAGTTGTCACATATTATAAGATCATTGCCAATTTGGTCAATGGAACCATGACGCTATATTGGAGGCAATATGACTTTCAATAGAATTGACAAGCTATATCCACTAAGTGTTGTGTTATAATCACGTACATCCACAAAGAACACAATGGCACAGCTGGTTTTTTGGCTGATGCTATTAGGGAAGGGTTCCTTATGTACGTATCTATCATTATCCATGCAATGTAAATTCCAAAATTTTGTAATTATGTCTTTTGGTTGTTGTTTCATGTCATGCCTCACATTTGGTGCACTTAAGGAGTTAATAAAATGGAATCTCATTTACAACACTCTAACAAACGGTACATGAAACTTTGAGCCAAATAAGCTTCCACTCATAATATTATGATAGTAACTTTCATATTCTATCTTTTTAAGTGATTATGGCCATGTTAAATAAAAATCATGCAATATAAGGTTATGTTGAATAGAGTTAAGTATAAATTTATATGTTGCCTTAGGCAATAATGTTTCAGTAGCATGATGGGAGAGGCTAGAAGTCATGATGACAACTTAAGTTACTGTTTAGAAATTTAACTCTCTTCATTTATATTTCCTATCATGAATCCTCTATTGGTGATATAATCTGGAATTCATGATTAATGTGTTTATAGAAGACCAAGTTTGATTTTTTATCATAGTCACCTGACCATATGTGATATAAAATATTAAATGTTACGGAGATTTTTATTATAAAAAGGCTAGGTCGTTTTAATAATGTTTGGTATTCTGTTAAAAGTTGTCAACTTTTATAAGTTTGTCCAACTCAGAATCTCAATTGCATCTCAATCATACTTTGCAATTGCACCACCATTTTTTATGTTTCTATATGCTGAACTGGATTCTTTTCCCCTTTATCAAAAAGAAGTGAACTCTAAAATGGAACCTGAAAGGCTAACTGAAGAGCACTGGCAAATATTTACATGGGGCAAATATTTGTCAATGATCAAACAAACGTGCTCAAGGTAACCATCACTTTTTGTTTTCGTTCTTCAACATTCATTTCTTGACTGCAGTTTTCACAAAAATTTGTCTTCCATTTTGGTTTATTTATATCTTTGGAGTTTCCCCAGAGGAGACAACAGTAAATTTTTCTGGTTTCAATTGGAACTTCAGCTTATCATTTTGATAATATTGGTTGAAGAGAATAATAGGAATCACATGACATATGTGAGATGACCTCTCATATACGATGACGACTTCTAATAGTTTTGGTTTCAATTTTGAAATTTTCAATCGAAGGCTTTATCATTTTTAAGAGTTTTCAATAATGTCATTGAAAATTTGAAATAGGAACATAAGTTACTTTGCTTCCTTTACGATAACGAAATTTTGTCATTGAAAAATAAACAAACTAGCATCAGGAATAATCTGCATATGGTCTCGAAGAGTTGAGTGAATGTATGGAATTTGTTCACTGAAATTGCTTGATAATTGTTGAATTTGTTTTGTTTGGATGTTTCAGGTCTGCACAACACTCATTCTATGCACAACATTGTTTTGTTTGAATTTGAATTTTATAGACCTTGATCAGAGTGGGATTACTCAATGTTGGCCATCAATATAATTTTTGGGGAACTCATAATTGCAGTCTCAACATTGCCCAATGCTAAAAATAGTACAATTCCAATATTAATTTTTTAGGTGCATAACCCGTTGAATTCTGAGATTTTCATGTTGAAATTGTTATTTGAATTCAGCAATCTTTAGGTATTAATACATAAATATTATGTAAGATAACAAAGAAAATAGACTGCCATACCCCATGTTGAAGCAATTTGAAGATTTAGGCCACTTAATATTAGCTTGGAGTATTTGGTAGCTTTTGGCAGCTTTTTATGATATGATTATAGTTGATTGTACATGGACCATTTGAGGGGTTTCAATAGTAATTTTATTATTTTTGACCTTTTTTTAAAAAAGAGATGGGTTTGTTTCTAATCTATGGTTTTGTTAAAATAGCAGCACAAAACAGACATCAGCTTTTTTTCCTTTTTGGTATCCAAGTAGTGTTTTTCTGGAATTATTTCATAGTAATTAAAATTGAACATTCCAGAGATTTCTTAGGAATTTAATTAGTACCATATATTTGTGTTTGAACGGTTAGATATTTGAGCAGTTTGTTGAAATTGTTGTGCTAGAAGCTTCTAATGTTGAATTGATCTGGTGAAAGTTAATTTTTGGACTACACCTTTTAACTAAAATAATATGAACAGTCTGATATGATATCATTCAGATTATAATGAAAATATATTGTTTTCTGATATAGGACTGGCTTATAAATTTTCAGGGATCTCCAAACAAGGATATGATCAGCATGCCAGATGGCAAAGATAAAGAGCATGAGTCTCCAAATTCAGAAGGAAAAACGTACATCGAGTGGACTATGGACATGATCATAACTTCGTCTTCGTCTTCGTGACGAGTGTTGCTTGCCAGATGTAGGTGTTCCATAAACCCCAGCTCCCCTTTTGCACAAAAGTTTCAATAATATTCAGTTTGAATATTGTTAAAATTTGTTATTTGTTTTTCATTCTCATTTTTGGTGGCCTCGATCATCCACCGCTCCCTCTCGGTGATCAATTTTGGAGGCCTTCGCCTTGATCATCCACTACTCCCTCTCGCCGTATGACTCAGCCAGCCAGCCGCTGCTGCCTCTTTCTTTTGAGCCCAGACAAACGTTTCACAGTAAGGATTTCACTAATGATATATTTAGAATTTTGATAATGAAATCATTGGCAGGATTATGATTTTTCTGTAAGAGTAATATAACATTGTATATAAAAAATTTTGTTATTTGGTAATTTTATTAGACTCCAATATTCATTTGATAAGGATTTCACTACATATATATTTACAATTCTAATCATGATATATCTAGAATTCTAATCATGATATTTTTTACATAATTATTGATGTATACATAATAATAAGAATTATTTTCTATGCCTTTTTGGTGACTTCGTTGGCAGAATGCTTTAGGAATTTTGGAATAATTCACGAAACTATTTGTAAGGATGTCTCAATTTTTTTGTATACAACGAAATAAAATATATACACTTTCAACACATTTTTGTGCAGGCAAAGTCCAGTCTTTGGATGAAAAAAGTGTCTCTTGATAATTATACCAATCTCAACACAAACAGTACATTAACAAATTGACGTAAACTAATTAGTGTACATGCTAAAACAAAAATTAAATTTTGTCATGATGTCAAGTCTTTTGTCGTACCTACTTGAATCTTTTTTCTGAATTTAGCATATTATGAGCTGTCTCATCAGCATTATCTGGCATTGGGCTATCTAAAATGTACTCTGTTAACAAATGCATTCAATCACATTCTAAAATTTTCTTTTCGGTGCTAATCCTTTCTCAGATTTCACTAATAATGATATGCTATAAGAGTAATAATATTTTATGTATAGAATTCTTTATTTTTTTGGATATTATGTTGAATTCTTATACTCATTTAATATGTAGTTAACTGATGGGGCCTATAATATTTGATGCATGTATTATCCCAAATGATCATTTTAAAGTAATCCGACTCCTTTTTTGCCACATAGCCACAGTTAGCACATTCGATATAGTTTCAGCTACATAATTGCTTCAAAAGTCTATTATCTTCATAATGGTAGCTCTATAATCAGAAAGATGTTGGATTTTGAATAAATGTTGAAGAGCTATATTTTTTTATGAGGCAAGCCATGAAAATTATTATTTCAGTTGAAAGCCAACTTTACAGCATGGAAGTTATTATGTGTGGATGAGAAAGATGTGCTTAGCCATTTCAATGTAATTGGTGCATAACAAAAACGACATTAAGTTAGCCATTGTTAACGAGTCCGTCCGTGATGAAGCGGTTGATTATGGGGGAAAACAATGGATGGATTTTTATTTTGACTGGCATGTCATGGACAAGAGAATGCTTGAGGGAAGCGTGTTAGTGCACTGAAATAATTAGTTGTATGGTGATCACATCGTGAAAAGGCGAATACATTTTAGCTTTCATGTTTGGCTGTGTGGCTGAGATGAACCTACCAGTGAAGGATTGGAGTGGGAAGAGAGATGTTGCCATGCGCTAATGGGTCAAAACTTACCCGTTCCTGACATACGAAGCACCCTCAGTTTTTGAAACAACATTAATTAACACATGATTGAGACAATGAATATTAGGACATTTCCTCTAAAATTCGCAAGTGCTCCATAAGGTCATTCTTCTAAGCACCCAAAACTATTGAAATAGGACGGGAGCCCATCTTTTGCTAAGGGAACTTTGAGATCCCTGGTGAAAAATCTGAGTGTGGATATAGTGATGCCGAAACAATTTTAAGATAAAGTGGCTTTACAATTCCCAGAATTTCACGGAAGTGAGCAGGGAAAACATGAGAAATTTTTTGAATGAAAAAGAGGTTGTTATATTGAAGCAAATGTATATGATTGGTAGGTCTCTGAAGATTTGCAAACAAGTGGAAGTAGATGATCATTGCTTTCATATAATTTCTTTCACATTGGGATCTCCTTTAAGTTTGTTATGACCGCTGCTATTATATTAATTTAATTATATATGAGCAGGTAAGTTTGTTGAAGGCAATTAATATCATGGATATTAATCTAGAGGTCCATCTTATGCATGTTAAAAGTAATAATGCCAAAGGGAGTAGAGCTCAACGAATTGACGAATAATCGAATGGAATGCATTTTGAATGATAACTTGGTGGCATGTGACCTTACGTTTATAGGGAATTCCAATGATCGACTTACCACTTGAGCAAAGTTTTTGTGCTATCTGTTTTTAGCATTTTTCTTCAATGGTTATATTGACACTTGGTTAACTTTCACAGGTTATATTATTCGGTGACGGGGTTATTCTTGGGGAATCTGGAGAAAAGTATTTATTGTTCAAAACTGGAAAGAATTTTGTTAAATGTATTTCTTTTAGCTTTCATTTTGTTTATGTTTTTAGAAGCATTATTCTTTCCATCCTAGCAATGAAAGAAAAACTTGAAAATTAATGTATCTCCATTAGTTTTTTTCCCCTAATGTTTTTTGTTTTGTTGCTTCTCAGCCTCAAGTTTATCCATAAATGTCTGAAGGTGTTGGGTTTAATTTTGGTAACATGCAAGCAGAACACTAAAATTCTGATGATGGCGGCTGAGCGAATTTGAGGAGTTAGGCATCTCTCTCCACCTCTCTGTTAGTTATTTTCTGTTTTTTTTGTTTTTTTGCTTGGATGGGCCAGTGACAAGTCTACAAAATTATTACCTACATTATTTGATTGCCATTGTGATAAAACTCTGCCTGTATTCTGAGGCCACACACACATATTTTCATGATAGGCCACACACATATATTACTTGAATGTGTAACCACCTGAAGGCTTGATCAAGAAGCATGTGAAAATTTAGTTTTGATCCAAGTTCTGCTGGCCCCAAAATAGAAATACACGTGGTGTTGTATAAGCATACAAGTAACTCCATATGAGTTGTTTTGATGGGAATTTGTACGGATGGTAGTCAAAATCACTCATAAGGACACCAGCCTTGGCATTCCATATGCTAATTACTAGGTGTTTAACCCAAATTGCATGACATGCTACTTTTTATTTGTATGTTTGTTTTTCTGAACATGCCCTTTTCTCATACTAAAAATTAATATCAAATACTTAACCATCTTCATAGAAGAGTCTTTAACTTCTTTTCCAATTTCCATTTTGCAAGCACTTGGTTTTGTAACAAAGCACATAGTCCTCTGATGCACTAATGGAGCCGAGTCAAGGTCAATAGGAAGGCTGCCTTCATTCTGATGAATTTACTTGGTAGTCCAGTAGATTAATTTCTGCAGGTGAAGCAAATTGTTGGGAAGGTACAAATTAATGGGAATAAAGATAATATATACTTGAGGATATATATTTGTCTGTCAAGAGCTTTTATGAATTCTCGATTTGGTTGGATGGAGTTACAACCAAATTGTATTTCCCTTTAAGATTAATAAAACTTATGTGGATTGCATTGAAGGGGAACCTAAACTCTTAAGGATACGCTTGCACATAAGTCATTGATCATTCTCAGTTATGCATTCAATGTAGAATTTCTGATAAAGTATTATTCATATGCTTCTGGAATGCAATTTGACCTATATTGTTGTCAATCTTACAAAATCTCAGGATTTTTGAATTTCCATCAAGTTTGATAACACTTCAAGTTAATTTGAAGATGCACTCTATTCAGATCAAGTGGTATCGTACTATAATGGCTACAATTTGGCAAATCTGGTTTGAGAGGAAAATTATAATCTTCATTAGTGAGATAGAAGAAGCTTGGCTGTTTTAGATGCTAATAACTCTATTTATTTTGACTAATAAATTAATCCAGCAACTAGTGGAGGAAATTTTCAAATGGCCAAGGACCAAGAGGTGTTGCAGCGAGCAGACTCTTGGGAAACAAAGTGATTGTTGTCGAAGAGGCTGAAGTTGGTGGGGTTTGAGATGGGCAAGCTGAAGCGATGGAAGCTGCGGAACTTGAAGATTAGTATGCTGATATGGAGGGGCAGAGGCAAGTAATTAACGCAACCTCTTACGCTAGCACTCAAAGTAACGGTGCTGCTGTTTGCATTGCTGATGTTCATGAAACAATTACCGGCTGTTTGAGTCATTTCTCTACATCCACATTTGGTTGAGGTTGTTATTGAGACTTTGTTGTTGCTTATGTTGTTATCTCTGTCTTTGCTCTATGACTTTGATTGGATATTCTGATACTCCATTCAGCATATTCTAATACTCTATCAGTTCAAACTCTCCCCAATAATAAAACTACCTTCTTATATTTTTGTGCGGTTGGCAAATATTGCAATCATTTCAAAAAATTATACATGCATTCGATATTTATCAGGATTGGAATTAAAGAGTTTGTTGTAACATAAAAACTCAATGATAATTTAGTTTGGATTAAAGTGTGCATGATGTATTATAATAAACTCTTAAATTATTTGTGTGCCTTCATAGATTGCAATGATAGCAAACATGAGATAATTGGTATCTAAAAACTTGGAATTTTTTCAGATCTAAACGTCATTAGCTATTAGTTCTTGGGTCTGTTTTTTTGGGTATGTCCATTTTTTTTGTTTTGGTTCAATTTTTTGGTCCTATCATTTTGATCACATTTTCATTCGGATCCTGTCATTCTGGGTATGGCAATGAAACATTACTTCACTTCACTTCAAAATGCAAAATGCCAAACCAAGTTCAACTGATCACATTTTGAGTAATCATATATCCAGGATACTCAAATTCAACAAGTTTGTGTAATTAAATGTTGATATGTCAAATTTGAGATATCATATGGCAAGTTCAACCATTAACATATGTTCAACATATCATAGTTTCACAGTTCTATTTATTACTGGACATATCATGTGGCACATATCAAATTTGAGTAATCATATGCAAAATGATTCAATTTGTTACTGGCACATTTGTTACTGGCACATATTTGTTACTTTTCACATATGTGCCAATAACAAGTTCATATTTGTTTCTTATATGACAATCTCACTTGAAAATTCATTAATCATATGTCCAGGATACTCATATATGTCTAGTAACAAGTTTCATGTCAACATTTCATTAACAGCTTATATATTCAAATTGATTTGTGAAAATTGATATATGAATATGTTTAGAGTTCATATCAATTTGTCTAAAAAAACAGATACTATGATTTCAAATTGGTTAAAACTATTAACACATTCAAACAGATACAATAGAGTTCATATCATACCTTTTTACTATATATTTTATTTTATTTCATTTGATTTCTTAATATTTTTTGTTCTTGTAAGTTGTGTTACTTGCTCCAAATAATATAGCTGTCAAGTTGCGTGATTATATAAGAATTCGGTGGGACAAGGTATGCTGACCAATACATAAGTTATCATTTTCATATTAAGACTTTTTAAATTAGTAAATTATTATTATTATTATTATTATTTTCAGCAAGATGCAAAAAGAATTGTAGATGCACAGGTGACAGGGAATATTGATGCACCAGAAACATGTGTTATGGAGGTAATGTAAAAAAATATTAGAATTTTTTCCCACTATCATTTTCATTGAATATCAACATACGTTTGTGTTATAGAATTGGAAGTTAGTTCTAAAGGAGCTTGATTGGGTCCATAAAGCACGTCCACCTATGCTCCCCCCCCGCATAAGGTAAAAACGTTTTAATTTTAAATTATTAATATTATCGCATATTTCTTTATTTCTCTAACCAATTTATGTTTGTAATTTACCTAGGTTATTGTGCATCCAGATGACACACGATGTTGGATTAAGATTGACACGCATTCCTTTTATAATTTAATGAAGAGGTTGTTTCCTGTTGAACCATGATGGATTGTGTATTAACAGCTTTGATGCAACAAATGTATTTTTGATGTAACAAATGTAAATATTATTATGGTGCTACTTGGCTTAGACTAATAGAACTAGATCTACATTACTTTTGTGTAACATTATTAAGTTGCTACTTTTTGATGTTAGAAATGTAAATTTTAATAGTTGCTTGCATGGTGTTTTTACTTCACCATTTTCAATTGTTTTCATGGTTGGATGTGATTGGGGGGAACGTGGTGACATGGCTAATGCACATAATCTGATCAATGCTGCCAACTTCTGCACTCCTAGGTTTTAGTGACATGGCTAATTTTTACGTCCATCTCTATTTTTCTGTTTGTTCATGTGTTTTAATACTGTAACATTTTTAGCTCTCATCTTTATAAAATATTTTGTCTAAAAAATGTGGGGGAAATGCAACTAACTTTACAAAAAAAATTTAGAAACGAACGACATATTGGGGGACTAATATTTTTGTCAGTGACTAAAAATTTTGTGAGTAATTAAACAATGTAAGAACTAAAATCTCTAAAGAGGACCTAAATTTTGGGGAACTAAGACTTTGATTGGGGATCTAAGATTTTGAGGGGGGGATTTCTACAATGACATGTACACAATTTCAGGGGAACTAAGATTTTGAGAGGGGAATATCTAAAATGAATCGTGCCCACATTTTCGGGGGAACTAAGATTTTGAGGGGGAAATGTCTAAATTGAACCGTGCCCTACGGGCATGGGTATATACTAGTATATATATATATGGTGTTGATATGAATACCTTTGTGGGTATATAATGAGTGTGTATATAATTAGATGTGGAGTATCTATGTGAAGTATTGTTTGTTACCTATATGTGAATATGTATCATACTTGTGTGAATGTGAAGTGTAGGGATGTGTTCATGTAGGTGTAATGTGCAATAGGGTATATGTAATGGTGTGTATATTGGATAAATGAACATATATATGTATATATACGTATACATATCTTGTTTGGTCACTTGCTGATCTATCCTATAGGGTTGTTCATTCAGGTGTATCTCGGTATGCCCTGGATAAATGTATTTCTGCTTGTATATATGTGTGTGTATATATATAGGTCTGTACCAAAGCATGTGTATATGTATAAACATGTGCAATGTAGATGTAAATGTGATAAGATATGGAATGTAGGTTATATATGTTTGATAAATGTAAGTGAATGAAATTGTTTGATATGTGGGTATTGGAATGTGTGTGTTTGTTTACAAATTTATATGTATACGCGTGTGTAGGGTGTATATGGATATTTATAATCATTTGATTATCATGGCAGTATATGCATGGGATGTGCAACGGTAGTTATATATATAGCATATGACGGGGGATGTGTTATGTTATGCACTCTTGTGTGTAATGTGTGTGGTGTGTGTGCCTATCTGTGTGAGGCAGTAGGTGCACTGCTATGGATGTGAGGTTATGTGTATACTTATTTATAATATGATTGTGAACCTTATGTGACTCGACCATGCCTGTGTTAGTACGTGCACGTGAATGTATGTATGGATGTGACTAAATACTGTGTGTATATAGATATTTATATGCCTATACATGGGAGTGAGTCCATATGACTAAGTATAGGGTGTATTGGGATCAGGTGTACATAAGGTGTGACACCGTGATAATGACCCTGTCTAACAAGAAATGGTATGTAGATTAATAAGTATGGTGGTGTGTTTGTTCATGGATATAGACGTTAAAAAATATATATGTAAGCAAGCAGAATATAAGCCATTATACTTGAAGGTATTGTGATATATATATAACAAGCAAGCCATGTAATGTATCGTGAAATGGGTATGGTGTGATGTCCTATGCATATAGCTATGAAGTAGTGATCTAAATACGTGTAATAATACGTATATAGACTTATTTCTGGTGTGTGATGTATATGTTAATATGTGAATATGTGTGCCTAGATGTTTATGTGAAGAACATATACATATGTGTATGTAATGATGCATATAGTGATATGGATGTGCTACTAGATGAGTAATAGAATGTATCTACGACATGTGTGCAGTGCGGATGTGTATGAATGATAGGGAAGCATATAGTGTATATAAGTGTGGTGTAGATATGTATTCTTGTTTGTACTTCATGGATAGTAAGACCATCATACCAAGCTGACCTCGGCAAGGTTCACACCCTAGGAAGTCCGACGACGGACTTTATTTTAAGGTGGGTAGGATGTCATACCCTATTTTGCACTATACGGGTATTCTACTGAACACACGTGGTATTTCTACCTACGATACATACGTGGGCATGAAATAAGCATAGATATCGATGTATGTGATGTAGTGCAAGGGGAATTGGGCCGTAATATATGGCTAAGGGTAGAGAATGCGAAATGTGAATGCAGGAGATGTGTGAAAGACGTCGTGGGTGCAAAACAATAGGAATGTGTTAGACGTTTGTGTGTGAAGCATGTATGCATGCATGAATGTGCGTGGATGTGTGTAGGAAGAGCCATGCAAGTATGAAAGGGGTTAGGGGTCAATGGCAACCCCCGTAAATTTTTAGAAAGGTGAAGGGCAAAATGGTCATTTGGACCAAATGTGCTGTGCGTACATACTAGAATGGTGTGTACATAAAGTAATGGCAAACTTGTAAATACCTAAAAGTTGAGGGGCATTTTTGGGAGGGTATTTTGGTCATTTAACATATTTCATGTTTATCCTAAAGGAGGCTTCTAGTTAGAGATTTTTTAAGGGAAACTTCTCTTTCTTTCTTTAACTTTCTTTTCTTTTCTTCTCTTTTCTTCACTTATCCTTATCTCCTCTCCTTCCACTCATCTCCCACCCAAAATTTCGTGCTTCCCCTCCTCCCACTCTATGTTGGCAAAAAAAACAAAGGAGAAGAAGATGATGATGATGATGATGACGACGATGATGATGAGAAAGAGAAGGAAAAGAGAGGAAAATCAAGATTTGAGGTAGGATCCAACTTGGTTTTGGGAATTCAGTTAGGGTTTATTTCTATTATGTTTTCACATCATGTTTACTCAATTTGGATTAGGAGTAATCAAATTAATGTGCCATAATTCAATTTCATGCAAAACCCCTTGAAAATTCCAAGCAAAGCTATCTCCTTGAAATCCTGAAATTCTGATGTATGTTGTTTCTTTAATTCTGGTTACTGTACCTCGAATTGGGGTTCGAAAAAATATGAGCTTGTAGATCTTGAAGTTCTACCCCAAAATCATATAAATTTTGATATATATTCAATTCAGAATTTGGGAGCAAAAATTCCATCTTTACAACATGTCTGTTTGATTTTCAGTCTTGACACAGTTTAGTAAAATTGGCCTAAACACGTGCACACATCATGGAATTTTAAGATCTTGGTCTTGTTGGAAAGTTAACAAGTTTTTCTAAAAATTCATCAGAGTGCTTATATGTCGCATTTCTGGCTCCAACATGCCCAAAATTGGCTTTCAATACAGGACTTGAAATCTGTCTGAAAAACAGATTTGACACACTTCACCAATTAATTCACCATAAATGATATAGTTCATATTTTTAATGAAATTTTATCTGTAAATCCAAAACTGCCATATCTTAAACTTTTATTTATTTAGTTTTGTCAAATTCTCAAGGGAAATGAATGAAATGTGTTGATCTTTATGGTTGTTCTTGCAATTCCCAGCAAGCTGAAATGTTAAGAGAGTTATAACTATGACTTGATGCTAAATTTTCCTCTATTATGCATGTGCATTGTTATTGCTTGAAGTAGGGGTTCATTGTGATATTTTCTCTTAGATTTACTTATGTTATAATGGCCATGTTATTGACTCCATTATGTGTTCGATGAAATGCCTCAATGAAGGCAATATCCGATAATTTGAGTAACGTGCATGTGTTAGTGTAGACCTTGAGCCACATTGATGATTGGTAAAATTAGAGGCTTGAATCGCATGGATACATTGTAATTGTGACTGGATGAGATGTTGTGATAGAGGGTATGTCACGTGAATGTATGACCCCATGTCTAATGATGGATAGTTAAGGTGATACGTGCATACCCATGCCATCATGACCCCTAACGTGTCACTTGTGATGTTAACTTATGAAATTGAATAATTCTCAATCCTCTCTAAGGAGGGTGAGTTAGCAAAACCCGGGTTTTAGGTGGGATTTGAGTAAATTGTGGATATGAGGCTTGGAATGTGAAGTTGGGAGATGATTATGTAATGTGTGGAGTTTATACACACTCGCCTTTACCGGGAGTGGATGGGATTTTTATACCAACTCGCCTTTACCGGGAGTGGAGGGGAAGAGGGCATACGGAGGATGTGATATGAGCCTCACTCCTGCCAGGGGCGGTAGAGCTGAGAGGCCTGGCGTACAGTGCCCGTGTCCACTGCGTCGTATGCTATATTCACCCCAAATTTGGGATGAAGTCCAGGTCCTGGTATCACACAGTTTACCCAAGTCTCCAATCAATTCAATTATAAAAAATAAGAATTCGTGTGTTACCCCTCCTGTTAGCAGCACTTCCCCTTCCCTTGCCCGTTTCTATGTGTCTCTGTGTCATGCTTCAGGCACTTGCACTTATTCTATTAGATGATGGTTGCCTGAACACTTGTGTTATTATTATTTTTATTCGTGCTAACCTCTTTTCTTGCAGTAACTTGACATTGGACTGCATGTATGATTCCCTTATTTAGCTATTTAATTTTCATTATTGTACTTATCATATGCTCTATTTCTCTCGCCTTACTTGTGGAATTAATAACCTTAAAATAGTGTTCCAAATCCAAGTTGGTTCCTGCTGGGGCATGCATTGACGTGCCCCTCCCTATTTTTCAGGTGACAGGTGTAGCATGGTTGACGGTGGCTTGGAGTTGGGTTTCTGGGGTAGTCCTGATGTGAGCCGTAGTGGTGTAGTGTGACATGGTTGTCAGGGGAGGTGGAGAGTGGTGGTGTATGTGTAGTGGTGCATTTGGACTAATTATGTAAATGAAAGTTCTTATATAAATTGTTGTTGTTGCTCTATGTTAATTATGAGTTGTTTGATATTTTATTGAAGCTGCACTTGTACTATCTCAGCATGTGTGCAGTGACCTGCTTCTTCAGTTTCTTCTTTCTCTCTCTTTTTCTCTCTCATTACCCCAACTCTTCAGGATCTTGGTAAAAAAATTTAAATGCCGGGTATTCTTGAGAACGGGGCGTGACAGATAAGATTTTTATATATCATTTTCGGAGCTTGTTGCTATTTTCTATATTTTATGAATGATATATATCTTTTTATTAATTGATAAGATTTTTATAGCCTAAATTTGTCTTCTCTTATTTTCCAGTTGAATATGGCGTTCTTTTTATTAAATGATATGATTTTAAGCCTAATTTTGTCTTCTCTTATATTCCAGTTGAGGATGGAATTTCCCGGTTCCAACAGACATTTTTCGGATTTTTCTTAGATTTGGGGGTTTTCTACATTTTCTGGAAGATATAAATATTTTTATTAAATGATATGATTTTTTGGCCTAATTTTGTCATCTCTCTCTTTTTAGTTGAATAATGCATCCTGCGGTTCCAACGAACATTTGTTCGGATTTTTCTGAGCTCGGTGCTATGTTCTAGATTTTATGGCAGATACGAATCTTTTTATTAAATACTATGATTTTTGGACTAATTTTGTCTTCTTTTTTTTTCAATTGAAGATGGCAATCTCTCGGTTCCAATGGACATTTTTTCGGATTTTTCTGAGGTCCGAGCTATTTTCTACATTTTCTATATGATATGAATATTTATGTTAAATGATATGATTTTTATAACCTAATTTTGTCTTCTATTTATATTAAATGATATGATTTTTATAACCTAAATTTGTCTTCTCTTATTATTCAGTTGAAGGTGGTGATCCACAAGTTCCAAAGTACATTTTTTGCCGATTTTTTTGAGCTCTGGCTATTTTTCTACATTTTCGAGAAGTTATGGATCTTTGTATTAAATGATATGATTTTTTGAACTAATTTTTTCTTCTCTTATTTTTTCAATTGAAGATGGTGATCTCCAGGTTCCAACAAAGGTTTTTGTGGATTTTTCTGAGCTCAGGGCTATTTTCTACATTTTCAAAAAGTTATGTATCTTGTATTAAATGATATGATTTTTATAGCGTTTATTTGTCTTATCTTATTTTTTCAGTTGAATATGGCGATCTCCAGGTTCCCTAAGAAAGAAAGTCTACCCTTGCTCTAAAGCTAAATTGACGGAAGATTGTTGAATAAGTCTTCGAAGAAGACGTTTAAATAATAAAGGTTATAGAGTCATTTTAAGTCATTCCCAGGTAAGAAAGTCTGACAGCCAAAGGGAAAGGACTTGATAAAGGAAGTCCCATCTAGTGCTAAATCTCTCGTAAACAGGGTTTTAGAGTCAGCCAGTACCACGTGATAGAGAATTTCATAAAATATTCCGGTGCGGGTAAGTATTCTCTCATTCTAGCATAAGTCGGTACCCCGATGTCAAGTAAGGAAGTTCAAAGCAATGTTAAATGAGAAATAATTCCCTAGGGATATAATTTCATATAGTAAGTAAGCCAACCTACTAATCCCTAAATCTAGAGCTAGAGAAAAGGTAGGGTTGGCAAAGTAAACTTCCTTATAGACTAGCTTGTTAAAGAGTGGATTAGAGGTTTTAGCGTGGAAATATAGAACGAGCACGAGGGTTTACTTACTAACCTGGGATTGGGGGGTTTGTCAGCACGGACTGAGCACACTTATTCATTGGCGTATTCTATCACCTTCCGCTAGCGCTTTATCATCTTGAATTTTCGGGCTCGCACCTGGATTAGCTTAATAGAACCGGTTGGAGGGTTAAGGGAAGGGAATTACTTACTCTAGAAAGAGTGTACTTCCTTACTCTAGAAATATATATCAAAAGGAGATGAAAAACGAGCCCTGGGTTAGCTAGTTTGCTTACTCCAACAAGGTTGGCCGACTCAGGGGATTATTCATACTCTTACTCCGACGGACATTTTTGCGTATTTTTTTGAGCTCGATGCTATTTTCTACATTTTATGGAAGATATGGAACTTTTTATTAAATAATATGATTTTTATCGCCTACGTTGGTTTCACTTATTTTTTTAGTTAAAGATGGCGATCTTCCGGTTCCAACACACATTTTTTCAGATTTTTTAACTTGAGACTATTTTTCTAAATTTTCTGGAAGATAAGTATCGTTTTATGCAATGATATGATTTTTTGGCCTAATTTTGTCTTCTCTTTTTTTACTTTGAAGATGGTGATCTCCCGGTTCCAATGGACATTTGTGCGGATTTATTTTGAGCTAGGGCTATTTTCTATATTTTTTTTGTATCATATGAATCTTTATATAAAATGAAATGATTTTTATAGCTTAATTTTGTCATCTCTTATTTTTCAGTTGAAGATGGCATCTCCAGGTTTCCAATGACATTTTTGCAGATTTTTTCTGAGCTTAGAGCTATTTTTCTACATTTCGAGAATTTATGGATCTTTTTATTAAATGATGTGATTTTTTTATCCTAATTTTGTCTTCTCTTATTTTCAGATTAAGTTGGCGATCTTCCGGTTCCATCGGACATTTTTGCGGGTTTTTCTAAGCTACAGGCTATTTTCTAAATTTTCTATAATATATGTATCTTTAAATTAAAAGATATGATTTTTCTAGCCTAATTTTGTATAAAGATGGTGATCTCCCAGTTCATACAGACATTTTTGCGGATTTTACTTAGCTCGGAGCTATTTTTTGTATTTTCTATAAGATATGCATCTTTTAGTTAAATGATATGATTTTTTGCCTAATTTTTTCTTCTCTTATTTTTCAATTGAAGATAGCGATCTCTTTGTTCCAACGGACATTTTCGAGGATTTTTCTGAGCTTGGGGCTATTTTCTGCATTTTCTGGAAGATATAGATCATTTTATTAAATGATATCATTTTGGCCAAATTTTATCAGTCTCTTATTGTTTACTTCAAGATGGCAATCTCCATGTTCCAATGGGTATTTTTGGGGTTTTTTCTGTGTTCCTGACTATTTTCTATATTTTATTGAAGATATGAATATTTTTATTAAATGATATGTTTTTAGCCTAGTTTTGTCTTATTTTATTTTCCAGTTGAAGATGGCGATCTGTCAGTTCCAACGGACATTGTTGCGGATTTTTCTGAGCTCGGGACAATTTTTCTACATTTTCGTGAAGTTGGATCTTTTTATTAAAGGATATGATTTTTTTGACCTAAATTTGTCTTCTCCTACTTTTTTAGTTGAAGATGGCGATCTCCCGGTTCCTACGGATATTTTTGCAGATTATCCTGACCTCGGAGCTATTTTTTAAAATATGGATATTTTTATTAAATGATATGATTTTTGGCCTAATTTTTGGGCTCACTACGTCTTTGATGTCACTTAATTGTTCTCAAGACGTAATATCAAAAATTACTATTTAAACCCAATTAATCCTTTTGAGTTTTACAAATGTGGAAGGAAGCCTTATGCTATCATGTACCAGACAAAATTTGGATTCAATAAACACATAAACTTCAACATACGCTTAAACATACATATGCATATGCACATCCTTAATACCTCAGATATATACATATATTCAAGGAGAAAATATGGACATCTTTTTGTTAATTGATATGATTTTATAGCCTAAATTTGTCTTCTCTTATTTTCCTGTTGAAGATAGCAATCTTTTTATTAAATGAAATGATTTTTTTGCCTAAATTTGTCTTCTCTTATATTCCAGTTGAAGATGTCGATCTCTCAGTTCTAACAAACATTTTTTTGGATTTTTCTGAGATCCGGGCTATTTTCCACTTTTTTGGAAAATATGTATCATTTTATTAAATGTTATGATATTTTGGCCTAATTTTGTCTTCTCTTATATTTCGGTTAAAGATGGCGATCTCACTGTTCCAATGGACATTTTTACAGATTTTTCTGAGCTCTGAGCTATTTTCCACTTTTTGGACGATATGTATCATTTTATTAAATGATATGATATTTTGGCTTAATTTTGTCTTCTCTTATATTTTGGTTGACGATGTCGACCTCTCGGTTTCATCGGACATTTTTGCGGATTTTTATGAGCTTGGGGCTATTTTGGACACTTTCTGGAAGATAAGAATCTTTATATTAAATAATTTGATTTTTATATCCTAATTTTTCTTCTCTTAGTTTTCGGTTGAAGATGGTGATCTCCCAGTTCCAATAGACATTTTTACGTATTTTTTTGAGGTCCAGGCTATTTTCTACATTTTATTAAAGATAAGGATCTCTTTATTAAATGAAAAGATTTTTCTAGCATAATTTTGTCCTCTCATATTTTTCATGTTAATATGGCAATCTCTCGGTTCCAACGGACATTTTTGCAAATTTTTCCTTAGCTTTGGGCTTTTTTCTACATTTTCTTGAAGATATGAATCTTTTTATTAAATGATATGATTTTTGGCCTAATTTTTTCTTCTCTCTTTTTTCAGCTGAATATTGCAATCTCCCGATTCCAACATACATTTGAGCAGATTATTCCGAGCTCGGTGCTATTTTCTACATTTTATGGCAGATATGTATCTTTTTATTAACAGTTATAGTTTTTGGCCTAATTTTGTCTTCTTTTATTTTTCAGTTGATGGCGATCTCCCTGTTCCAACGGACATTTTTTCGGATTTTATTGACCTTCGAGCTATTTTCTACATTTTTTGTTGATATGAATTTTATATTAAATGATATGATTTTTATAACCTAATTTTGTCTTCTCTTTTTATTCAGTGGAAGATGGCGATCTCCCGGTTCCAACGGACATTTTGTCGATTTTTCTGAGCTCGGGGCTATTTTTCTACATTTTCGGGAAGTTATGGATCTTTTTATTAAATGATATGATTTTTTGACCTATTTTTTTCTTCTCTTATTTTTTCAGTTGAAGATGGCGATCTTTCGGGTCAAACAGACATTTTTGCAGAATTTTCTGAGCTCCGGGCTATTTTCGACTTTTTGAAAAATATGTATCATATTATTAAATGATATGATATTTGGGCCTTATTTTGTCTTCTCTTATTTTTCAGTTGAAGATGATGATCTCCCGGTTCTAACAGACATTTTTGCGGAATTTTTTGAGCTCGAGGCTATTTTGTACACTTTCTGGAAGATAAGAATCTTTAAATTAAAAGATATGATTTTATATCCTAATTTTTTCTTCTCTTATTTTTCAGTTGAAGATGGCGATCTCCTAGTTCCAACGGATATTTTTGCTGATTTTTCTGAGCTCCGGGCTATTTTCAACATTTCATTAAAGAAATGGATCTCTTTATTAAATGACAAGATTTTTGTAGACTAAATTTGGCTTCTCATATTTCTCATTTGAATATGGCGATCTCCCGGTTCCAATGGACATTTTTGTAGATTTTTCTTAGCTTTAGGCTTTTTCCTACATTGTCTCGAAGATATGAGTCTTTTATTAAATGATATGATTGTTTGGCTGAATTTGGCTTCTCTTTTTTTCAGTTGAATATTGCGATCTCCCTGTTCTAAGGGACATTTGTGTGGATTTTTCTAAGCTTGGTGCTATTTTCTATATTTTATGGCAGATATGTATCTTTTTATTAAATGATAAGATTTTTGTCCTAATTTTGTCTTCTTTTATTTTTAGTTGAAGATGGCGATCTCCCGGTTCCAACGGATAGTTTTTCGGATTTTTTGAGTTTCGATCTATTTTCTACATATGATTTTTATTACCTAATTTTGTCTTTTCTTATTATTTAGTGGAAGATGGCTATCTCCCGGTTCCAATGGACATTTCTTGTCGATTTTTCTCAGATCGTGACTATTTTTCTACATTTTCAAAAGTTATGGATCTTCTTATTAAATGATATGATTTTTTTGACCTAATTCTTTTTTTCTTATTTTTTCTGATGAAGATCTTGGTTTCAATGAACATTTTTGTGGATTTTTCTTAGCTCCAGCCTATTTTCTACATTTTCAAAAAGTTATGTATCTTTTATTAAATGATATAATTTTTATAGCATGTCTTCTCTTATTTTTCAGTTGAAGATGGCGATCTCCCTATTCCAACAGATATTTTTGCGGCTTTTTATAAGCTTGGCGCTATTTTCTACATTTTTATAAATGATATGATATACCATATGTTCATCTTCTCTTATTTTTAAGTTGAAGTTGGTGATCTCCCGGTTCCAATGGAAATTTTTGCAGATTATTCTTAAATTGAATCTGTTGTTCTACATTTTCTGAAAAATATGGATCTTTTTATGAAATGATATGATTTTTTGACCTAATTTTGTCTATTCTATTTTTCAGAAGAAGATGACGATCTCCCGGTTCCAACGAACATTTTTGCGGATTTTTTTGAGCTCAGTGACATTTTCTACATTTTCTGTTAGATATGAAACTTTATATTAAATGATATGATTTTTATAGCCTAATTTTGCCTACTCTTATTTTTCAGTTGTAGATAGCGATCTCCTGGTTCCAACGGAACTTTTTACACATTTTTCGAAGTTCGGTGCTATTTTCTACATTTTTGGAAGATATGAATTTTTATTAAATGATATGATTTTTGTATCATACGTTTTTCTTCTCTTATTTTTTAGGTGATTATTGCGATCTACCGGTTCCAACGGACATTTTTACTGATTTATTTAGCTTGGGGCTATTTTTCTTCATTTTATGGAAGATATGGATCATTTTATTAAATGATATGATTTTTTGGCCTAATGTTGTCTTCTCTTATTTTACAGGTGAAGATGGCGTTCTCACGGTTCGAACGGTAATTTTTGCAGATTTTTTTGACACAAAGGCTATTTTCTTCATTTTATGTAAGATATGGATCTTTTTATAAAATGATATGATTTTAGGCCTAATTTTGTATTCTCTTATTTTTCAGATGAAGATGGCGATCTTTCGGTTCTAACGGACATTTACACAGATTTTTCTGAGTTCCAGGCTATTTTCTAATTTTTTTTGTAAGCTATGAATATTTAGATTAAATGATATGATTTTTATGGCCTAATTTTGTCTTCTCTGGTTTTTCAATTAAAGATGTCGATCTCCCGGTTCTAACGACCATTTTTGTGGATTTTTCTAAACACTAACCTATTTTCTATAGTTCATTGAAGATATGGATCTTTTTATTAAATGTATGATTTTTGTAGACAAAGTTTGTCTTCTCTTATTTTTCACTTGAATATGGCGATCTCACAGTTCCAACGGAAATTTTTGCAGATTTTTCTGAGCTTCGTGCTATTTTCTATATTTTCTTTAAGATATGGATCTTTTTATTTAATGATATGATTTTTATGGCCGAATTTTGTCTACCCTTATTTTTCAGAAGTATATGGCGATCTCCCAGTTCCAACGAACATTTTTGCGGATTTTTTTGTGCTTTAGGCTTTTTCTACATTTTCTGTAAGATATGGAACTATATATTAAAATGATATGAAATCTATGGCCTAATTTTGTCTTCTCTTATTTTTCAGTTGAAGATGGCGATCTCCCGTTTCCAACGGAAATTTTTGCATATTTGACTGAGCTCGGGCTATTTTCTATATTTTCTAGAATATAAGTATCTTTATATTTTTTGATATGATTTTTGTTGCCTAATTTTGTCATCTCTTATTTTCCAGTTGATGATGGCGATCTTTTTATTTAATGACATGATTTTTGGCCTTATTTTCTCTTCTCTTATATTTCGGTTGAAGATGGCGATCTCCCGGTTTGAACAGACATTTTTGTGGATTTTTCTGAGCTCTGGGCTAATTTTCACATTTTCTGGAAGATGTGGATCGTTTGTTAAAGGATATCAGAGAAGACAAAATTCGGCCAAAAATGTCTGTTGAAACCCGTACATCACCATTTTCAATTGAAATATAAGAGAAGACAAAATTCAAAACCGGAAAATCACCATCTTCATCTATAAAAATGTCTGTTGTAACCTGGATATCGCCACCTTCAACTGATACGATTTATACATATCATTTTTTGAGCTTGGTACTATTTTCCACATTTTATGAAAGATATTGATCTTTTTATTAATTGATATGATTTTAATAGCCTAAATTTATCTTCTCTTATTTTCTAGTTGAAGATGGCAATATTTTTATTAAATTATATGATTTTTGGCATAATTTTGTCGTCTCTTATATTCCAATTGAAGTTGGCAATCTCCCAGTTCATTTGGACATTTTTGCGGATTTTTCTGAGCTCTGGGCTATCTTCCACTTTTTGGAAGATATGTATCCTTTTATTAAATGATATGATATTTTGGCCTAATTTTGTCTTCTCTTATTTTTGAGTTGAAGATGGCGATCTCCCTGTTCTGACAGACAATTCTGCCGATTTTTGAAGCGCGGTGCTATTTTCTACATTTTTATAAATGATTTGTCTTTTATTGACTACGTTTATCGTCTCTTATTTTTTTCTGTTGAAGATGGCGATCTCTCGGTTCCAATAGACATTTTTGCATATTTTTTAATTTGAGGCTGTTTTTCTAAATTTTCTGGAAGATATGAATCCTTTTATGAAATGATATGCTTTTAGGGCAAATTTTGTCTTCTCTGTTTTTCACATGAAGATAACGATCTCCAGGTCCCAAAGAATATTTTTGCGGATTTTTTCTGAGATCCAGGATATTTTCTACATTTTCTGCAAGATATGAATCTTTATATTAAATGATATGAATTTTATAGCCTAATTTTATCTTCTCTTATTTTTCAGTTGAAGATGGCGATCTTCCAGTTCCAACGAACACTTTTGCGGATTTTTTGAGCTCGGTGCTATTTTTGATATTTTATGGAAGATATAGAACTTTTTATTAAATGATATTATTTTTATAACCTACGTTTGACTTCTCTTATTTTTTTCAGTTGAAGATGCCCATCTCTCGATTCCAATGGAAATTTTTGTGGATTTTTCTGAGCTCCATGGAAGATTTGGATCTTTATTTAAATGATATGATTTTTATGGTCTAATTTTGTCTTCTCTTATTTTTGAGTTGAAGATAGCGATCTTTTGGTTCCAACGGACATTTTTGCGTATTATTCTGACCTCGTGGCTATTTTTAAATTTTCTGGAATATATGTATCTTTTTATTAAATGATATGATTTTTGGCCAGTTGAAGATGACAATCTCCCGATGGAAATTTTTGCGGATTTTTATGAGCTCTAGGCTAGTTTTTATATTTTATTGAAGATATGGATCTTTTTATATAATGAGCTGATTTTTGTAGCCTAATTTTGTCTTCTCTTATTTTTCAGTTGAACATGGTGATCTCCCGGTTCTAACGGACGTCATTTCGGATTTTTCTGTGCTTGGAACAATATTTCTACTTTTTCCAGAAGTTATGGATGTTTTTATTAAATGATATGATTTTTGGCCTAATTTTATCTTCTATTTTTTTATTTGAAGATGGCGAACTCCCGGTTCCAACAAACATATTTCCAGATGTTTCTGAGCTTAGGAATATTTTCGACGGTTTATTGAAGATGTGGTTCATTTTATTAAATGATATTTTTTACGGGTGAATTTTTCTGTAAATCGATAGTCTGGAGGCCCGGATGTCGTGGCTGTCACATGAGACGGAGATGATCCTTGGGGTCGGTCGGTGGCGCTTTCGCTTGAGCAGGAAGGCGCAGTTTCGTTCTTCGGCGGGCCGAGGGGTAGCCTTGGCGGGACGACATCCTCCGGGATCGGTTGAAGGCGGAGTAGTTCGGTGAGGGACGCGTGGATCCTTGCGTCGGCTTGCCGAAGGGTGGCCTCGGCAGAGCGACGATCTTCTGGTGGTGGAGACGAGCGAACTCGGGGACGGGGCGATCGGCTCTGGCTGGGGAGACGCTGAGGGGTAGCCTCGGCGTTGCTAGATCTCCTGGACCTGAATAGACGAAGGAGCTCATCAGGGGGGTCTGACCTTGGTTCCGACCGATTCCCCTCCGATGCCAAAGTCAGATGGGTGCTCGGTAGGATCGGGCTCGGGTCGCGGAGAGACCAAGAACCGATCCTCGAGCCGAGCTATGGAGGAGAAATATGTAAAGGTGGAAGAAGGTGAAAGAGTGTATGTGATACCTCCGTTGTGGATCTCGGAGATCTGCCCCTTTTCGATGAAGCAACCCCTTCCCCTCATATAGGCGAATCATCCTAATAATGTGCCATGATGTGACATCATGGCCACCATTCATGGGGACGTGCAATGGAGGAAGTGTTGACCCACACTAATTGCGCACGTTTTGATGAGGGGAAGAATGCCGTAAAGGTGGCCATGATGGCTGGAGTGATGGTCTTTGACGGTTGCCATATTTGACGAGCCATAATGGATGGAGAGTGATGGCCATTAAGTCAGGCCATAATCGATTAGCCATGATGGCTAGAGAATGATGGCCATTAAGTCGGGCCATAATCAGTGAGCCATGATGGCTAGAAAGTGATGGCCACTAAGTCGGGCCATAATTTCCTCCACTATGAAAGTGGGCAATCTTTCGGGCCTTCGCCTTGCGTGGAGAATCACGACCCGCCTGTGAAATCCTTAGGCCGGAGCCCAAGGACGCAGTAGGCCGGTTGATTAGTCGTAGTTGACTTGGCTCCTCCGGGCCCGGTCAAAATAGTCGTATCAATTGCCCCCATCTTCTGAGCTCTGCTATTGTTGAGGTGGAGGTCGGGAGATGTATTATAAGGGGGGAGAAGTTTCTCTCT